>ML682036.1:38321-159472 GCA_007922195.1 Podocnemis expansa
GGGGGCTGCAGCCCCCTTTCTGGGGCTGAGGGACAGCCCTCAGCACCCTGGCAAAGGACCTAAGGGTTCCCTGGCCAGGGTGCTGAGGATCCAGTGTTGTTTCGGAACACTTTGTTCTGAAACAACATGTTCACACGCCTTGTTTCGTCCCCAAATGGGGTTTAACTTGTTTCGAAACAACACAGTTGTTTCGAAACAAGGGCTTCCCCTTGTTTCGAAACAACTGTGTGTCGTGTGAACATGGTTTTTTTTGTTTCGAAACAACGAGGTTCTTTCGAAACAAAAGTGCTGTGTGAACACAGCCGCAGAGCAATGCAGAGAGCCATCCAAGAAGCTGAAGACAGGCTACTACAAAGCCAATGGTTTTAAGGGACTATTGGAGATGCTCCATTGCCCTGCTTCTCTTACAAGGAATTTGACTGTATATTGGGAACTGTAGGGGGTACTGCACCAGTAGTGGGTGCATGATGATCTGCTGAGTAGGGATGGACACTTGGCCCATCACAGGCACTGCTCAAGAAGACCCAGCTGCTGGATGAAGGGCAAGAGGGGATGCTTTTGCTGAGGCTGGCATCTGGAAGAGGCTCTGCTGCCAGGCAGCTACAGCAGCCTCGGGTATGTGCTCAAAGGAGCTGTTAAGGGACGGCCCCGGGGATCAGCCCACTGCAAAACCAACGTCACAGCAAGCACCAGAACTGGAGCCAGAGCATGGTAAGTTTCTGCTGCTATGTCTGCTGAGGGCCAGTGGAACTGGGCAGGGTTTAGCTTCTGCCCACTGAGAGAGAAGGTTAATGGAAAAAGGAGAGTGAGGGACACATCCCTGATGAGGATGAGCTCTCAGCAAAGAGGTGGGAGTGGGGGGCTGCAGGATGTTCTCCCTGAGTTGAGCAGGAAAGCCTGGGGTGGCTGTCCTGACTGAAGAAGAGGCTGGATGCAGTGGCAGATACCAGATCATGATGTGCGCTGTGTCCATAGAGTAGATGGTGCAGGATCCCAAGCACTGCACGCACTGGGGGTGGTACACAGAGCAGGTTCTGGGATTTTTGTTACTGATAAACTTATTTCAGTTTTGATATAAACTCTCCCCAAGGATGGGCATTTTTGAGGCCTGGGAGCCTGTTTTGGAGTCCCTAGGGGCCTGACCAAGCTAGCAGGATGGTAATCTGCAGTTCACTGCAGCAGGGGCCTGGAGCAGGAGAATTGTTCACAATCGACTTGCAGAGTGTGGGGCTGCTCAGCCTGAGCAGAGGTGGCAGCAACTGGGAAAATCATAAAACTTCTTTGCCAGCTTCGTTGAGTCAGTGGCCAACACCCCCACTGATTTGTTCCTGCCAGCGGTGAGTTCAGATCAGTAAGTTTTTTTCAAACTACAGTCAGGTCTGCACTTTTGTAGAATAACAATACCAGCAAACCAGGGGTTAAAGTATAATTTGGCAGGCTCTGGAACCCTCCTAAATTTCCAGGCCCCCGTCATACAAGTCTGTGTCCTCTTCATGCACCCCAGCTACTCCCCGCCAAACACCTGCCCCCTACCCCAGCTACTTCCCCCCAAATGCGTGCCCACACCTCAGCTACTGCCTCCAAAATGCCTACCCCCCGTCAGACTCCTCTTCCCCATGTACCCACTCTAGCTCTCCAAACCCCCACCCCCCCCAGCTCCCCCATTTTCACTTCACCCTCTTCAGCTCCCCAACCCTTCCACACCTCCCCAGCTCACTATCCCAACCCTTTCTTCCCCCCCACACCCTTTCTCTGGCTGCCCGACTGTCCCCCAACCCCATTCACAGGCTTACCAGTGGGGCAGGGGACGGGCCCACGGGGACTTGCAGCCAACTATGGTACGGGACAGAGCTTTCCCAAGTGCTGGGAAAGGGTGGGGGAGAGGTGGCCAGGCTCACTGCAGCCCACAGCCCCTTGAGCTGGCCCGGGGGGGAATGTGCCAGAGCATTGTGTTCTGGTGTGTTCCTCTATTTTTAGGGGCCCCAGAACATGGACTTCCAGCACATTTGTCTATTTTTAGAGAGCCCCAGCACACTGCCCGCTTAAAATAGGGGGCCCTGGAACACCATTCCAGTGCATTCCCCCTTACTTTAACCTCTGCAGCAAACCCTCCTGAGGAGCCACTGCTTATACCAGGGGGAAAAAGTGCTCTTGTTAATACAGCTTCTACCAGATCCTTGAGCCAAATAAACTACACTGGCCAAAGCAGAGTTTCTGACTGACAGAAGTCCATCTACACCAGGGCTTTTGCTGATACAGAAGGTCTTCATAAAAAAAATCACACTTCATTGACAGTGCTGTACTGGCAGAAGTGTCTTATGTAGACCTGGCATAAGAAGAAAGTCCTGTAAGTTGATTTTTAATGACGGTTCTGAGACCAAAACCAGAAACAATTTTTACCTCACTAATGCCACAGAAATCTTCATTATGGCTCATCGCCCATTCCTAGAAACAAGTGCTTCTCTGAAAGAGTCAAACTCCACAAACTCACCTATCCAAAGAGAAATGAGGAGTAGCCAAAGTAAACAAAGTATTTCCAGCTGGACTCTCATGTTTCCTTGTAAAACCTTTCCCTGGGCAGCACAGAGCGTGGTTCCCTGACTGAAGAGGTGTCAGATAAAACACACAGATGCTCTTATTTCTTGTAGTTCATTGTCTGAGGTACCCCAAAATATTGTGCTCGCTCTTTCTGTCCCATTTTGGTGCTGTCCTTTGTGAACCTGTTTCTTCTCTAGGGTATTTTTATGTGCTGGTTCTTTCTTCCACATCTCAGTTTCCTGTCAGTATCCCCTGCCCACTTCCTTATTTTTCTCATCTTCTGAACCCAAATCTTACAGTGAATCTAAAAGAAAAAAATTGCTACTTAATTAATTTTTAAAACTTCTTCCCTATAAAACTCTAGTGACCAGCCTTCACAAAGTTTTAAAACATCAGACCAGTAATAGCCATATTCCCCTGAATGACCCTGTGCACAGTCTGAGTAATTTATAGCCCTATTGGGTCCTCTCAGGGGGGAAGGGAGACGTTGTCAGTCCGGACACGTGTTTTGCTGTGTGTTCCACCTCAGCTTTTGCAGCTGACTGAATCAACAGATCTCACTGAGCAAAAGCAAGAACTTACTAGACTCAGTTAACAGGCAAATGCACTTGTCCAGGTTTACTGCAAGTGAAGCATGGAGCTAGTCCCCCACCGGAGCTATAGGTACACTAAGGCTGTGTCCACACAACACTTTTCTTTTGAAACAACAGCTACTGTTTAGAAAGAAAAAGTGCCAGGTCCACATGACGTTTCGTTATTTCAAAACGATGGGACTCCATCATTTCAAAATAATGAGTGTTGTTTCGAAATAGTAAAACCTTGTCTGCTTCCGGAATAGCTGTTGTTTTGAAACAATGGCATTCAGACACGTTGTTTCAAAACGGCCATTTCAAAACAACATATTGAAATGGCTGTTTCAAAACAACAGGTCCAAAACCCGTTATTTCGAAACAACGCTATTTTGAAAGCAGTTTGGAGGTGACCTTCTTCCTCCCAGGGTGTCCTGGGCCAGGAAGTGCCCTTGTAGGCTCGTGCCTTGTGCTGCCAGGCTGCCAAGGTGGGCCATGGCCGAGGCATGAGCAGCTCGGGTGCAGGGGCTGCGTAGGGGATCTGTCTGCTCACAGGCAGAGACTCTTGCCCTCCTGCACATCTGGGTGATGGAGGACATCCTCCAGCTCTTCAGGGCCAGGCATCGCAATGTCCTTGTCCAGACCAACATCACCCAGGTGCTGTGATGAGAGCTTTAAACATAATATGGTGCCCACCAGCTGCCCATTCTATGAGGAGCTCGATCAGTTCCTCAGCCAGGATCCTGGTGGCCCACCACACCAGGAGCAAGTGAGGGACTCGGCTAAGGCCTGCGGAAGCCAGACGGAGCTGGAGATGGCCCCGTCCAAACAAGAGGACCCCATTGATGTGGGTGGCGAGACCAGCCAGCCAAGCACAGCTCCACTCACAAGCCTGGAGCTCATCAGCAAAGGGGAGCCCCGAGGACCACCCAGGGTAGCAGGAGGCAGCCACCTCGGAGGGAACATTGTGCCGGACATCAGGCATCCCACTTGGTGAGTGTCCCCCCCACAAGGCAGGGAGGCCTAGGAGTGCAGGACATGGGTCCTGAGGGGGGCACGGCCCTCCCGTGCATGCATATGGTGGCTTGTGCCCGGGGATGGGGGCACAGGCTCTCCCGTGCATGCATGCCACAGGGAGGCATGTGGAGACACAGTCCCATTCCCAAGCAGGATGGAGGTCCCTCAACACAGGGTGGCAATAGGCAGACTTGGCAGCATGCAGGGCAGAGAGCCTTCAGCCAGCATGGCTGTCACATGGGCCCAGGAGACTTCTCAAGAACAGCTCACTGCATACCATGGGCCATGAGGCCCCGTGCCCCCGATTGCAGTGTACAGAGCCCACACAGACTTGTAATCCTGCTAGCTGTCAGGGCCAGGGGTGTTTTCAGCTCACAGGCTGCACACACCAAGGCTAGTAGGCTGACACCTAACCATTCTCTCTTTTGCCCCTGCAGCTCATCCGGCCACCCGCCATCCTTCGCCTGGGAGCCTGCCACTGGCTATCAGTCGGCGGAGGAGAGCCCAGCCTACCCAGGATGACATCCTGACCGCCATGCTGGAGCTCGGGCAGCGGGCCGAGGAGTGCTCCAGGGCATGGTGCACTGAACAAACCAGGCACCAGGATGCTGCGGTCCGGCTCCTCCAACGCTCCGTCAACGCTGACGACCATGTCGTGGTGGCCCTGGAGTGCCAGGTCACAGCTCTGGAGTGCCAGGCAACGGCCCTCCAGGGTGTGCATGGACCACTGCAGCAGACTGGGGGAAACCTTACCCCTCCGCCTGGGACTGTCCCTGCTACACCCAGGGACCCTGCTGCCCCTTGCCACTGGTGCCCCTGGACCCGGGATGGCCTCGGAGAAGGCCGTGGGGCTGTGGGCCATGCCCCAGGGGTGGGTCCCCTGTAAACAGCCCCCCAGTTGTTCCCAAACCCCCACCCCACATCCCCTGTCCCGGTTTAGCACCTCCAGTTGTGCCCCCACTTGGCCCTTCCTGACTCCCCAGCACCGCCTTCCCCAAACCCCTTCTTTAGTGAAATAAATCCAGTTCACCCATGTTCAAAGTTGTTGTTGTGTGTTTTATTGGGTTGGATGCAGGGTGTGGGTGGGTTGGGTGGCGGCTGGCTGGGGCAGAAAGGGGGATTGGGCGGTGTGGTGGGGCTCACATGGCGATGTGGGTGGCATCAAGGATCCCCCCCACACATTGGAAAGCCCAGGGCAGTGAGGCCAGCAATGCTGTCCTGCAGCACTCCCAGGGTGAGGAGGCGTGGCCACAGGACCGACTGATGGCATGGGCGACCTGCAGTGGCAGTTCCCTGACGGTGGACCTCCTGATGCTAACGAGATGGTCACCAGACCTGTGGGACTCGGGAGTGGCCATCGTCCAGAGAGCGATGGCCACGCTCTTGTCCACAGGGATGCCTGCCCTCATCACCATATGCCTTTGGCATAGGACTGGGGTGGGCTCGGTGATGAGAGTGACGGTCCCCCTGCTAATCTGGAGGTTCCTCCTCCAGTTCTTGCTGCTCCAGGTTCCCTGGACAACACGCTCCCACCAGTCTGTGCTGGTGTCCAGTACTGAGATGGGGGACAAGGAGCTATTGGTGCAGTGGAGCGATCCTCAGTAAGCGGGGGGTACAACCTAGTGAGGCGTGGCACTTTATTTCTACACAGCTGCGGGCCCCAAGAAGAGTGTACGATATTTGTCTACTGACATAAGTACACATATCACAAAGCATAAGCTCTTGCTATATAGGGAATTACGTTCTGGGCCTGGCCTCTTTGCACTAGAAGGCCTTCAATAGCAGCCCCTTCCTTTGACCCACCTTCATAGAATCATAGAATCATAGGGTTGGAAGGGACCCCACAAGGTCATCTAGTCCAACCCCCTGCCAAAAAAAGCAGGACCACTCCCATTAGATCATCCCAGTCAGTGTTTTGTCCAGCTGGGACTTGAACACCTCCAGAGATGGAGATTCCACCACCTCCCTAGGCAGCTTATTCCAATGCTTCACCACTCGCCTAGTAAGGAAGTTTTTCCTAATATCCAGCCTGGACCGCCCCAGCTGTAACTTGAAACCATTGCTTCTCGTTCTGCCCTCTGTTACTACCGAGAACAGTCGAGCTCCCTCCTCCTTGGAGCAACCCTTCAAGTAGTTGAAGGTTGCTATCAAATCCCCCCTCAGTCTTCTCTTCTGCAGGCTAAATAAGCCTAGTTCCTTCAGTCTTTCTTCATAGGGCTTGTGCTCCAGCCCTTTGATCATTTTGGTTGCCCTCCTCTGGACTCTCTCTAATTTGTCCATGTCCTTTTTGTAGTGGGGAGCCCAAAACTGGACACAGTATTCCAGATGTGGCCTCACCAGTGCAAAATAGAGGGGAATGATCACATCCCTCGATCTGCTGGTAACACTTCTTTTGATGCAGCCCAGTATGCCATTGGCCTTTTTGGCAGCAAGAGCACACTGCTGACTCATATCCAGCTTCCCATCCACCATGACTCCCAGGTCCTTTTCTCCAGTGCTGCTATTTAGCTGATCACTCCCCAGCCTGTAGCAGTACATGGGGTTTTTTCGTCCCAAGTGCAGGATTTTACACTTATCCTTGTTGAACCTCATGAGATTCCTCTTGGCCCACTGCTCCAGTTTGTCTAGGTCTCCCTGAATCCTGTCTCTGCCCTCTAGGGTGTCTACCGTTCCCCCCAGTTTGGTATCATCTGCAAACTTACTAAGTGTGCAATCTATCCCATCATCCAGATCATTTATGAAAACATTGAACAGAACTGGCCCCAGGACCGACCCCTGGGGCACGCCACTCGTTACTGCCTGCCAACTTGACATGGAGCCATTGATTCCTACACGCTGAAACCGTTGTTCTAGCCAGTTTTCTATCCACCTTACAGTCCACGCATCTAACCCATACTTCCTTAATTTGCCAATGAGAATGCTGTGGGAAACCGTATCAAAAGCCTTGCTAAAGTCAAGGTATATGACATCAACGGCTCTTCCCGCATCCACAAATCCAGTCATCTCATCATAGAAGGCGATGAGGTTGGTCAGGCATGATTTACCCTTGGTAAATCCATGCTGACTATTCCTGATTACTCTATTTTCCTCCAAGTGTTTCAGGATGGATTCTTTGAGAAGCTGCTCCATGATTTTTCCAGGGATTGAGGTGAGGCTGACAGGTCTGTAATTCCCTGGATCCTCCTTTTTGCCTTTCTTGAAGATAGGTACTATATTTGCTTTTTTCCAGTCCTCTGGCACCTCCCCCGTTCGCCACGAGTTTTCAAAGATAATGGCCAACGGTACTGCTATCTCATCAGCCAGCTCCCTCAGCACCCTCGGATGCAGTTCATCCGGCCCCATGGACTTGTGCACATCTAGTTTCTTTAAGCAGTCCCTAACCTGACCTACTGTCACCAAGGGCCTCTCTTCTTCTCCCCAGTCCCCCGTACCTAGTGTAGTGGGCTGGGAGCTGACCTTGCTTGTGAAAACTGAAGTAAAAAAAGAATTGAGCACTTCAGCTTTTTCCTCATCCTCTGTCACAAGGATGCCTGCCCCATTCAGTAAGGGACCTACACCATCCCTGATCCTCTTCTTGTTATTGATATACTTGTAGAACCCCTTCCTGTTATCCTTCACATCCCTTGCTAGTCGCAACTCCATTTGTCCTTTGGCCTTTCTGATTTTATCCCTGCAGTCCTGAGCAATGTCTTTATATGCCTCCTTAGTCATCTGTCCTAGCTTCCACTTCCTGTAAGCGTCCTTTTTATGCTTCAGCTCAGTGCAGAGCTCTCTGTTAAGCCACAGTGGGCGCCTTCCACATTTGCTGTGCTTTCTCCTTATCGGAATTGTATCTTGCTGTGCCCTTAGCAGGGTTTCTTTAAAATGCACCCAACTCTCTTGGACACCTTTCCCCTTCAGATCAGCCTCCCAAGGGATCCTGCCCATCAGTTCCCTGAGGGAGACAAAATCTGCTTTTCTGAAGTCCAGGGTCTGCGTTTTGCATCTTTCCTTCTTTCCTTTAATCATCAACTTGAACTCAATCATTTCATGGTCACTGCTACCCAGGCTGCCATTGACCTCTACTTCCCTGATAAATTCTTCTCTATTTGTGAGCAGCAGATCGAGAGGCGCAAGGCCCCTCGTCGGTTGCTCCAGCATTTGTACCAGGAAGTTGTCCTCAACACTCTCCAGAAACTTCCTGGATTGCCTGTGCACTGCTGTATTGGCCTTCCAGCAGATGTCAGGGTAATTGAAGTCCCCCATGAGAACCAGGGCCTGTGCTCTAGAAACTTCTGTTAGTTGTACACAGAATGCCTCATCCACTTCCTCCTTCTGATCTGGTGGTCTGTAGCAGACACCTACCACAACATCCCCCTTGTTGCTCTCCCCTCTAAACTTAACCCACAGACTTTCAACTGGCTTGTTTCCACTTTCATAATGGAGCTCTGAGCAGTCATAGAGCTCCTTTACATATAGTGCTACTCCTCCCCCTTTCCTTCCCTGCCTGTCCTTCCTGAACAGTTTATACCCATCTATTGCAGAGCTCCAGTCATGCAAACTATTCCTTGCTCATAGTCATCTGCGCCAAGGGCCTTTGGCCTAGTCAGTCTGGCCTGAACAGCTTGCCCTTTATCCAGGTAGACTGACCTTAGCATTCTGCCAGTAAAATCCAATCCCTTCTGTCTCCAAATTCCAATATGTGGTCTGTCCATGAACCATGGAGGCAAGCACAGCAAGGGTCCTCTGGCATACCTTATCTGTTAGAGGCTGCTACTGGCCCTCTTCCAGGCCTGCTTGTAAGGCAGAGCACGTGCACACTTATTCCCCCCCCCCCCCCCACACACACACCTTTTATAGGCATAGTGAACTATCTATGTCTCAATGCTGTTAGCCCTCAACCACGGGGTTCTTCCACAGTGCTGTGAGGGCCACTGAGATAATGGTCCGGGGCTCAGCTCCGGGTTCATCGGGCTCAGGGAAAGTGTGTCCCACAGCAGGGTGGCAACCTGCAGGCTACCAGCAGGTCTACCAGGTGCTTGAGGAGGGTACAGGAGCCAGGGGGCATCCCTAGCCATCTCTCTCGCAAGCACTTGGGGGGTCACAAGGGACAGGGAGGGGCTGTCCATTCACGCTTTTAAGTGATTGGCTGGCAACATGGCCACCAGCATGGCCCGGTGAACCGGCCATGTTGCCACACCTCCCATGCTGCCCTTCACCTGGAGTCAAAATAGCATGTTCACACACAGGGCATGCTATTTTGATTTGAAGGGATTCCCTTAATTCGAATTAAGAAACTGTTAATTCAAATTAACTTATTTCAAAATAAGGATTTTATTTCAAAATGAGTTATTTCAAAATAATAGTTACTGCGTAGACATAGTCTAAGACATGCATGCTCTTTGTGATCTGTCTGTGTCTAAGGGACTGTTTATGGTTACCTGTCATTTTAATTTTTCATATTTGCAATAGTCCATATGTGATATGCGATGTTTGGTATCAATAGAAAGGCTGTAATCTGCTAGGAATGATTATATGGTTTATACATAGCTATCATATCTGTATTAGAAATTAGGAATCTATGTTTTATGGGAGTTCCAAGTCATTCGATTCTAAGGGAATCCCAGACTGGGTATCTGCAGAACCATTGTCCTCTTGATGGCGCATCAAGGGAACTGCCAGGTACTGTGGGCCTAGGAAGAAACCTGTTTGACCCACCACCCAGACTGACCATGTGACTCAACTCCATTTTGATTTGACAAGGACTCAGAGAGCATGGGGAAAGCCAAAGGTGATAAAAGGCAGGGGCCCCATCTCCATTTTGTCTTCAGTTTGTCTGCAGCCAACACCCTTCTCTGGAACTATTCTTCTGGGACTAAACAAAGGAATGAGAACTACCCAGGTCCTGAGTATATACCAGAGGAATTGGACTAACGTGCAAACTACAGATTCTTCAAGGACTTGCTCTCTATGAAATCTAAATCATATGTATGTATGTGATTCACTTTGACCCTTTAATATCTTTCGTATTTTGTTTGTTTTCTTTTTATATTAAACCTTCAGTTGTAGTTACTAAAGGATTGGCAGTGTGGTATTTTGGGTAAGATGGAAACCTATATTGTTCTCGGTGATGTGGCTGGCCCTCTGGGTCAGGATAACCTATTTCTTTAAGAGACCCAGTGGCTAGAAGGGGACCAGAGAAACTGATGTGCAATAAAGGGGGCTGTTTCTGTTTTGTTATGCTTGGTGATAACCAGAGTGGTGAATCAGATACATGTTCTGTTACTGACTGGGAGACTGGTTTAAGTACCACCTGTCAGTGGTTTGGGGGTTTGGCCCCTGGTTTTGTAGCTTGCCCTGATTTTGGCACATTCAGAAGGTTATCCCTGGAGGCCCAGGTCACACTCTTCATAATGGACCAACTCAATTAATGTCAGGACTTTCCATTATCCTCTAGGCTGGACAAAGATGTCCCTGCTGGGATCCCTTTATTATACTCTGACAAATTTCACACTGCATCTCTGACACTGGCAATTGCTCCATAACTTGCTTCCATATCAAGAACAACATTTTCATCCATGGTCCAATCTCTTCTATCTTAAGATCGGGGTGTTTCTGTACTGCCCCTCATGATTGTCTTTGTGCACCACTGCATCCTGTGGAGAACCTGTTCTGCTGCCCAATATTGTATTTCTATTTGGGGAACATGGATACTGGCTCCCAGGATTCTGCAGTCACCACATATCTGGGACTTAGGGCTACTATTGCTTTTCACAATGCTGTGTTCCTGTTACTGCCCTTTATGACTGTGTGACAGAGTGGAAGTACCGCAAACTGCAGAAGCCTAGCAAACTGTCAGACTGCTGCCCCAGTATTAAAAGGGAGCAACTCAGCTCAGTCTGGAGGACCAGTGAAGAGGGAGGATGTATGCTGGACGCTCCTATTCAGGACCTGCCTCAGCCCCAAACTGCGGGAGACACTGCCCCCAGTAGGAGCCATAATGAGTAGCTGCCCCGCAACAAGTGCCCTGAGGCTGATGCCCAGGACCTGCAGGGAAGATGACAGGAGTTTTCCCAAGGAGAAGGAAGACATGGATCAGTGCACAGCAAGGACTTATCCCTGTCCCAGGTAGGAAGTAGCCCAGGGGTTCTGTGGATATAGATGGGAGTAGGGTGGAGACCCACTCAGCATGTTTTGGTGGGGATCCCAGCTGATGTGGTGCCATACCTCCTCACACCAGTAGGGCCTGGGATGGCTCAGTGGAGCAGGAGGGCCTGAGCCCACCTACGCAAGCACTACCTGTCCCCACATAGGGAGCATTAAGCCATGCTTCCCTGACCAGAGGGCCAAATATTGTCACGGACATTGAGCATTAAGTAGATCATGGACCGCCCTCCCTGCTCAGGCCCCTTTTGTCTACTCCATGAGGGGGCAGTAGGGAGGGCTTACCCCATGACAGAGTGCTAAAATTTTAAAAATGTCATTGTTCTGCCCATTTCCTGTATCACTCAGTGAACTTGTAAGCAGGCCAGCAGTTGCTGTTTCCTTAAGCCAGTCTTTGGTTCAGTTATCAGATCTTGCATCTAGGCCAGGTATACAATGCCTCAGACTCTCACTTTTTACTAGAGAGGCGTGCACGGCTCAGGGTCCAGAATAACAAATGTAACATTTAAAACACAGAGGTGGTTCCCCACTAAGTGTGGGGCAATGGTGCTCTACTAGAAAGAAGGAGCAAAATGGAGGTTGGCTCTAGGTGCCTAAAAACCTCATCAAGTGATAATCCCTCTGCAAAACTAAACAAATCCAGCCACGGGTCAGACCTAGGTCCTATTTGATGCAAGCCCCCAAAGATCATGAGGAGCTTGGCTAGGCAGTTTGTTCTGCTTTTGGCCCATCAGTCCTTCATATAGACATGCTGCCTGCATTCATGCCTCTAGGGAAGGCCTCGGTCATGAGAAGAAATAAACAGGGAGTTCCAGAGGTAGATTGGGTCAAATGTTACCCTGTATTGCCTGCTTGTTCCTCCTCAATGCCCCACATGAGCAAGGACGTAGGTAGAGAGAGGGGGTTTTACAATCCTTTTATGCTTAAAAATATGTAAAAGTTTACATTCATGACAACTCACTAAAGACCCTTTTTTTTGGTTTCATTAACACTGAAGCAATAAAAATTAATAATTATGTGATAAATATAATTATATCCACCTTTGTTTCTTATTTACAGGTTTAGTCAATGGTGCATAGGCACTTAACATACATTATTTTTTGTAACACAAATGTCTACAAATTACTAACCAAGCATTTAGCAAGGGAGGGGAAGGGGGAGTAAGATGACAAGCATGTTTGCTCTAAGGATCTTATGCAGGAAAAGGAAGATAGCATACTTCAAGTTATAATTCTTTCAAAGTTGAGAAAAGGAAGAGAGAAAAAGGAAGATAAACAGGTTAACTAGAATCTCATTTACAGAAAAGCAAGACCTACCTGTAGTAAGCCTGTCACCATAGTAACCTGTGGCTCAGACTAGGCCATTTGTCCAGCACTAATTTTACTTTCCTACATTGGTAGCTGCGGTATTAAATCCATGTCTAAGAATGAAAATCCCCACTCCCTGACACAGGCCACCATATCCAGGAGATGGCAGCCCAGATAGAGTCGGTCCTTCATACAGAATGATGCAACCTAACTCCACATAGGTGTTGATGAGCACCTGACAAGAAAAGTGTGAAAAAAGAAGTGGGTTTTACTTAACAAGAATGGCAACACAGCATCGACTGGGGAATAAGCAATGCCCCCTGAAGGGTAAGCATAGCAAGGGATCACATCTGGGAAGGGATAAGGAACATAGCTGGCTATACTTGGTGTGATGAAGTGTTCCTGGTGGTAGTGTTTGGGAAGAAAGCAACACAGTGAGTCAAAGATGTTGAAATGTGAGCAATGCAGCAGGTTTCACCTCTCAAGAGGGAGGCAACACAGAATGTCATACCTGTCAAGAGGGAGGCAATGCAAATAGACGTAAGGAAATCTCACATTACTTCACTCAGACTAAGGTGAGGTCTACACTAATGCCTCTTACATGGCAAGGTGTGTGGTTGTGCCCACCGCTAAACTCCAGAAGCAGGTGTCTGAAGGTGAATAGAGAGTAAGTGAGTGTGACCACCAAAGGGGTGTGGTGAGTACATGGCTTGGGTTGTGGCCTGGCCCTGTACCCATGCCAACTAGTGCTGTGGCTGGGATAAAGGGATTATGTCTACTCTTGAATGTCAGCTGTCCTCCACTCCCTCCCAATGCACTGAACACTTTGCTGCCTGACCCTTACCCAGTCCATAAAGGACTATATCCCAGGTCAACTGCATAAAAACGGCTTTTCACTGCACTCTTTTGATCAATACAGGTGAAGATGGATCTTGCTCTAAGAGCTGTTGCCTTGGCCACTGACAGGGCCAGATTCAGACATGCTAAGGCCCTAAGATATGGCAAGATTCAGAGGCCCCACATCATAAAAAAAAAAAAATAAAGAGAAAATTAATGACAAACTTTTATTTTCAAATATATACATAGGCAAAGATGCAATGAAAACATATAAAACATAAATCTTGCAAAATAACCTTATTTGCATTATCAAATACCTTATAATAAAGCATCATAGCTATCTCCAACATATTTACAGGCCCCTCTGTCCCAGGATGCACATTGGGCTATGATCTGTGTAATTTTTCTGTTCAATTTGCACTGCAATAGTATAATTTGATGTACAGTTCCCATGCAATTATGTCTTTGCAAGGTGCTCTGCTGTACTGTTGTGGTATCATGTTTGCTGCAGCCTCACAGATGTGTACAGCTGTGAAGTATGTCACATAGCACAGCCCCTCAGGATTATCTCCAGCAAGAGACTGGAGAATTACAAAATAAAGACAATGGAGCTAGCTGAATGCCTGTAGCACCTCAGCCCAGGAAGAGGAAGGCCAGAGAGAAATTAAAAGGAATGCAGACACTTACAGGAGAAGCGACTGTTTTCTGGGAGAAAAAGATGATCTCAAAAGCAGTTGGAAGATACTGAGCCTACTCACATGGCCAGGTGGGCCTACGCTGACTGAACTTCACCAAACAGCCAGTCCTGTGAGTAAGAACTATGATACTAAGCTAAAGTGTGATCTTAGATAGTATCATTAGATCAGCATGTGTTTTATATCTGTTATTGAATAGTGGCAACTCTCAACTCCATTTTTTAAATGATTGTGCATTGATTTGCCATAGATTCACTTAAAATCATATTCCAATTAATAAACTAGTAGTTTTATCTAAACCTTTGTGTGGACTTCAGAGAGTGTGAATCAGAGTGGCTGGGCCTGTCCATTTCTTTGATAAATGGATGGAGGTGAGTCTATGGTGACTGGGGGTCAGTCCCAATCTAGGCTGAGGGTTCCTGGTATGGTGTCTGGGGACTGAGGGTGTTCACTTGGGGACCATCCCACAGCTGCCTAGTGGGTGCATACCCACTGCCTGGGATTGATTACATGCAGGGGGCTGGTATGGACTGACTCACGAAGGAGTGGTCACCTGTTATAGTGGAGGAAGTCAGGGTTCAGGAATGAAGATTGAGGGGATCACAGCAGCACACCAGACCAGATCCTGGGAATGGCCTGTCACCCTCATAATGTGAGGCTATAAGGCATGGCTGACTTGGCTTGTGCCTAAATTCAGCACTGCCCAATGATTTGTTGGTAGTCAGATTGCGCACTGTGCTCCCCAACTTTCCCCAGAGCTGCAGGAACATTCATCTGTCCCAGGAAATTTCACAAAAACTGATGGAGGGGAGCATCAAACAAACCCTGGAATATACCAACCACTTGTAAAGGAGAGCAAGAGGGTCCAACACTTACTGCATACATGCCCCTTCCATGACAAACTGGACTGGGTTCTCTGAAGGCCACCCAGTCCAGAACTCATGGACCCCTCTCAACAGTGCTGGCCTCACTGACTGATAGGGGGCTGATGAGGCAGCAGGAATTGAGGAGGACACCCTGGAACAGCCAGAGGTTGAGGACCATGTGATTCTACCCCTCCACCTAGACAAAAGGGTTGAGGAAGCTCCATGCATAGAGCCCCAGGAAAACCGAGAATTGCCACAGCAACCAGATTCCAAGGCTGGTAAGCTACAATGGACTCTCATCCGAATGCCAGTATCTATCCCTCTCACACTGGTGCTACATTCCTAGTTTTAAGCCCAGCTTTACTTCAACCCTTAAACCAGTGGTTCCCAAACATTTTCCCTGCATGACTCCATTTCCAGATTCATTGTTTCATCCTACCCCAGAGAGCAAGGAACTTGCAGTTTAAAAACAGTGTCCTCCCTGCAATGTGCCCTCACACACACACACACACACACACACACACACACACACACACACACACTGTACTTGCAAGGTCATGCTGCAAAGTGGAGGCCATTTGGCTTTACAAAATGGTGTCCTATGGACTGCATAATCTCTCACACATATGGTTTGTGTGAGATGATGGTACAAGAGCAAAATAGCATGCACTGTCCAGCACAACCTTGCATATAAGATGAGTATCAGGTCATGCTGTGTGGAGGTGGCCATTTTGTAAAATAGCCTCCTCTGCGTACCCAGGATTGCTGTGACGCCATTTGCTGATGATGTTACCACACTTAGTGTCACAAGCTTCAGTTTGGAAACCGGCACCTCACACAATCTCTGAGCAAGATATAGCTATAGATAGAGCAATGATTTTATTGAGGTCCAGTGAAATGCTATTTCACATTTGGCAGAAGCTGTAAACCAGATTACTGACAATCTGTGCCCCCATGTCAGTGCCAGTTCTGGAGCTCGTAGAAAGGGGCAAAAGGAGGGCACGGGCTTAGAAGAGTTCTAGCTGAGGATGAGACTGTTGCAGAAAATGTTATTTGTCTAACAGCCGGTTATTTTTGTACCTTCAGTTGCAGTGCTTCTGTTCTCTCTCCTGCCCCTACAGCCCTCACTGCTTTCAATCTTCCTATCCAACTGCAAGCAGGAGGTGCACAGAACAGGGGTGTGGTCTGGAGGCTAGGTCCAGGACAGGGAATTGGACACTTAGGTTGCCTGAGTAGAAGATAGTGGCAGCTGTTCTTTTTCCCTTGGAAGATTGCAAAGTTCTACTATTCCTGGCCCTGGTGTCAGGGCCTCCCAGCTCTGAAACATGTGGCACAAGATACAAAATGAGTAAAGGAGAATATAACCTGAGCCGCCTTCAGTGGCACCCCCTCCTGCGCCTTCTAGCCTTGTTGAGGGCAGGGTGAAGCTTGAGAGTGGCATCCCAGCAATCCCCCAGCACAAGAAGGCAAACACCCAGCATCAATAGTTCAGGGCCTTCAACCCCAGCAAGGGGTAAGGCAAGCACCCAATAGCCCAGACAGCAGCAGGGGAGGGAAGGGGAACGCAGACCCACCCACTCCACTACATGCCAGCCCAGGGCCCTACTAGTGGCAAGCACAGGGTGCCACTAGGTCAGCAGGGCTCCTGCAGAAACACACTGACGCACCAAACTACTCCTGGGTTACTTTCTTCCCACAATTCCTGGGGTACATAGTCCTCCAGGTAGGTTCCCCAGGGTATTCCAGTCAAGCCCTCACTATCTTCAGGGGGCAACACATGTAATTCAGCTTCAGCAGGAATTCCTCTAGATCACACAGGTCCAGGTTAGCTGGCTCACTACCTTCGCCAGAAGAGGGAAGTTCATCAAGGTCCTTATAGGCATCTGGCTGATTCCCTGCCCCAGGCTCTCCACTGAGGGAAGCTCATCCAGGCCTTCACCTGGGGGAGTTTTCTCTAGGGACACACCTGGCCAGGGGTCTTCCCCTCAGCTCTCACAGGGTGGGGGACTCTCACTGTCAGTCAGACCTCTTTAGGTCTCAGGGAGGGAGGGAGGTCTCCCAGTGGCCACAACCACCACCCTCTCTATTTCCCCCATGGCTGCCTGGTCTGGCCCCTTATATAGTCCTCCCGCTCCCTCCGGCTGTCACTTTGCTTCCCGCCGGGGCTCTTATGCAAGGCCTCTTCAGGCCAGTAGGGGGCGTGCTGGTGCCCAGCTACCTCTCGGCCAGTGGGTAACTGTCCCCCTCTACTACAGAGAAGGATCCAGTCTGGTAGTTGGATAAACACAGTGTGATGTCCCTGTGCCGTGGAGAGGTGAGAGGCATGTGGCGCTCCTCTGAAACTTCAGGAACCAAATACACTGGCCGTGTATCTACTGTATCTGTCCCTGTTCATTGCACTGTTAGAGAAGGGGATTTTTGGTGATGGTGAGGCAGGGTGGGGCAAGTGGTGCTCATGGTTCACATCTTCCTTTTCATGGAAACTTCATTAGGTCTCTGAGAATATGGTCCATTTCTAGTTGAACCCCCCTCCCCCCCGGCAGTCATGTAAGCATATTCCAGTAAATTTCTGGTGTAACAGAAAAACTGGTGGGGTTTGATGATCAGCGACAGCACATATCTGCTTGGTCAACCTTCATAATTGATCAACCCCCTCAACTGAGCGATATGTAGGAGGTAACCATTTACACAACAATCTCTCTGGCATAGACTGTTTGGACCAGTGGGAGAGGCCCCCCCCCCGCGGCATAGCCCCAGATCTGTCCAGCAAGATGGGAGAAACTAAAAGGTAGATGATGTCATCATTTTGCTTCATTAATTCCCCCCGTGACACGCTGTGCCCCATACACACCCTTGTAATGTAATCATCTGTGTATCTTTCCTGTTGCCATTACTCACTGATGAACTGGTTCATGGAGCAGCAGGCACACCATAGAGAATGGGAACATTCCCTAATGGAGAGAGTGGTAGAATTGATGTCCAAATAAGTTCAGGGTCTAACTGTTACCGTGGCCACAGTATCTGTCTGAAACACTACCACCTCCTGCTTCGGCCACTGCCCAAAGAGTTTCTGAGGCGAAGAGCCCAACCCCACCCAGAGTGTCCAGGAGAGGTCTGCAGGACATCACTCTCCACCAGCACCCAAGACCCTTCACAGGGGTCCCCCATGAGTATCCAGAAGGGGAACAGTGAGCCTGTATGTGTCCTGGAACCTCATCAAGTATTGCCACCCAAAACCTATACTGGAAACATCTCCATTTGTCCTCAAGATCAGTTATCCATCCCTCCCCACTCCACTTGTTACAGGGAGAGCAAGAAGACAGATTCAGAGACACACATTAGGCTGTCATTCATGGCTTAGATCCTGTTATGTTTGGTTGGTTTCCACCTCTTTCTTGAAATATTTTCCTTGCCCATTCCATACAGTGCTTCTATGAAATGCTGTCATTTCCTTGACATGAGTGAGGACCCACCTTCCTAGCCATGATGAACACAAGATATTTTCACGCTCAGAGTGGGGTCCCAGAATTCACATGATGTCAATTGAAATGGTGTGACTGTCTGGTGCCAAACAATGCTGCCAACCCTCATGATTTTGTTCTGAGTTAATTATTGTGTTTGTTAAAGCTCCAGCTTCTGGAGTCAAGTGGTTATGTAACAATTTCAGCCTTCATTCTTAAAGAAAACAATCAGATTGTTACTCCTTGTGACTGTGGACAAAGCTTCAAAATGTGACTCCAGTGCACCCTAAACACTCAAAAAACAGAAGGCAAATAAAACCAATACCAAATCTATTTTTTTAATATAATCCCATGATTTTAAAGCCCATCTCATGACTTTCAGTGAACGTGACTCATGATTTTGACTTTTTGGGGTTGGCAATACTGTTTGTTGCTGCAAATGCTTTTCTGTCTGTCTCACACTCATGTCTCCTCCCCATCCAGGTTCAGGGCCGTCCTTAAGGGGGGGGGCAGGAAGGGCAACTGCCTTGGGCCCCGCGCTTTGAGGGGCCTCACGCTTTTGCGGGATCCAATGCAGCCAGCTGGAGTAAGGAAGTAGGGAGCTTTTTCAAGCTGTGGGACTAAGGAGCAGCTCTGGCTGGTCAGGGAAGGGGGAAGGGAATTCAGACAGGCAGCGTTTGGTTACAGGAGCTCTTAAGTAGCCACCTTCCCACAACTGCTCCCTGAGGGGAAGAGAAAGGGCAAGTGTTGAGATAAAACTTGTGGAGCCAGCCTCAGTCAAGCAAACGGGGACAAAGTCAGGAGAATGTCACATCCCCAACCTTTACAAAACAGGACCTTCTCTTTGAATTTACATCAGCATCTCCAGAAAGTGTTCTCAGATATTAAAGAACTTTTTTCCTTCTACATTTAACAAGACTTTTCAGTCTTCAGGGACGTCTTTTTGAGCAAACTTCTCTGTGCAGTTAATGATCTATTACACCTGAGAGAGAAGACCCCAGGCTAGCACTTATATGGAAATACTGGGTTTTTAGGGTTAATGGCCATCAATCAACACATTAAAGAATTTTTTTGTCCTTCCTTCTGCACTGCAAATAAGCCCCATTGTCAGTGATTGCAGTCAGAGCACCAGTTCCGAAGCATGGCAAAGAGGAAAGCAACTGTGGCCAAAACAAACAAGGAATCCTGTGGCACTTTTAAAGACTAACAAATTTATTTATTTGTTAGCTTTTAAAAGTGCCACAAGACTCCTTGTTTGTTTTACATCAGGGTATCTGAGAGGAGGCCAAAGGTCCCTTGTTTCTTCCTCTCATCCTAAAATAGTACCCGAGTTTCATTACTTAGATCACCTGCAAAGCAATGAGGAATGTATGAATACATACATTAAAATAAGATGGAAAAGGAGAGAGTCAGGCAGCATAAAGGAAATAGCATACATTAGACAATTGGAATCCAGTGCTTTAAGGTGAGAGAGGACCTGAATTTATTTCTTGATATCATCCAAAAATAGCTTCCCTCTCTCTGAATTTTCAATTTTTAAAAAACTTGATCTAAGAAAAATTATTAAACTTGTAAAATTGTGTGCCCATCTTGAACAGAAAACCAGAACCACAAAGAAGGGTACCTCCAGATGCTCCTGTCCACTTGGCTGTGAGGTTGATGAAACATCACCATGATACATTCAGTATTGCCTACCCTAAACATCAAAAATAGTCACAAGTCTGGCTTCAATATTTCATTAAAACTCACTTAAAAATAAAGAGATGTTTAAAGAAATAATAAATGGGGGGGGAGCTATTTTCTCTGACTTCTGGGTTTTGAGCCTTTAGGATAAAGTCAGGTCATGTTTTTTTGCTTCTCTGCAACATTTTAGCCTGAGGGCTAGAAATTTATGATTTTATTAAAGAAAAATTATGACACTGCCCAGTGTTCCCTCTAAGCTGATGATGCAGCTGAACAAGTTATGGGTGCACAAGTTATTGGGGAGCCAGCAGGCAGCAGCAAAGAAGCCTATTGGGGCCTGGAGAACCAGCAGGGAACTTGCTCAGCAGCATCATCAGCTTAGAGCAGTGGTTCCCAACCTTTTTCAGGCTGGGGACCCCTTTGTAACAAAAACCAAAAAAAAAATCTTTGCAGACCCCCTCGGCTGATTCTGTAATCTGGCCGATACGGGCAGACTCTGTCCTGCACCAGTGGGAGAGCTGGTGAGCAGCGCTGCCATCACCATTGCCTGCACCACCGGGGAGCTGAGCCATGGCAGCTGTGGTTCCCTGCCCTTGTCCCTGCTGGGGAGCTGCTGTGGCTCCATCCCCTGCCAGGAGACAGCCACAGACCGGGAAAGGCAGCCCTGGCAGGGAGCATCAGGGCTGTAGCTGGATTCCGGCCCCAGGTAGGGAGAGGCTCCACAGACCTCCTGCAAAGTGTCTGAGGACCTCTGGGGTCCCCAGACCACAGGCTGGGAACCACTGGCTTAGAGAGAACATTGCGCTGCAAAGTTTAAAATGGGGGGCCCCGCACAAACTGATTCGCCCTGGGCCCCGCTCCTCACTAGGGACGGCCCTGTCCAGGTTAGGAAACAGCCAAAGTCCCCAGGATGGCAAAAATGCAGATAAGGTTCTGTGATTACAGAATGCACCATTACCTAAATGTAGCAGAACTCACAACACAGATAAGGTATAGATAAGTCTCTTTATGGGTAGTGTGGAAGAATTCTGGGGCTGAGGCCTAACAGAGTGCTGAGGCCTAACAGTGTTGAGACACAGATGGATAGCTCAGCAGGCCTTGAGGGGGGGGAGAGCTTCATTTTCTCTTTTCCACTAGTATGCCTGGAAGAGAGCCGGTAGAAGCAACTAGCTGATAAGGAAGCTGTAGAGAACTGTGCTTCAAGGACAGTGTACTGAAACTTGGAGACAGAGAAGGTGTTTGGCTTTGCCTATAGATTTCTGAAAGTCAGCCCGTTTGGGTCAGCTCAAGAACTAGGCCAAAGATCTATGGTGCAGGTGAATTATGACTGGAGGGTATGTGGGATAAAGCAGGTCAAAGAGAATGGGTTGTAATTGGGGAGATTTTGGTGCAAAAAGGCTGGACCCAGAACTTAATTGGCTGTACAGCAATAATTTATGCTTTGTAATATGATGTAATATGTCACTATATAAGAATAATGTACGCTATTCTCGGGGTACTTGCCCTTGGGCCCACAGCTGTGTAGAATAAAGCTCCACTCCTCACTAAGTTTGTGGCCCCTGCTTACTGAGAATTCCTCTACAATAATTCAACATACAAAAGAGCGAAACACAATTTAAGTAACAATATAGGCATTTACCACTATCCAGATTAAAAAGCCCTTTCTATAGCCTTACTTCCCAATTAGTGCTCCATAACACCCACTAAGAATTCCCCCCTCTGGATGCAGCCATTCTCTCTCAACTTGGGATTCCCAGTTAGTGCTGTGTGGGGCATGAGTAGTTGGGCTAAGAACTGAGAGGACAGAGTGGCTATGTCTACACTAGCAAATTAGTTCAGACTAAGCAAGCTTAGTCTGAACTATTTTGAACCCTGTCCACACTAGGCTTTGCCTAGTTTGAACTAAACAACTTTTTTAGTTCAAACTAAGCAAAGCTTAGTTCAGACTAGTTAGTTTGGCTGGTTAGTCTGAACTAACTGCTTAGTTCAAACTAATTTGCATTTCTAGTTCTAACTAGCCCAATGGAGACATGCTAGTTCAAACTAAATAAGTTCAAACTAATGCTTAGTTCAAACTAAGTGCAGTTTTTTAGTTCAAACTAACTTTTAGTTTGAACTTGCTCTTTTTTTTTTTTTTTTTTTTTTTTTTTACTCTGAACTAAAAAGCTGCATTTAGTTTGAACTAACTTCAAACTACTTAGTTTGGACTAAGCAATTCCAAACTAAGCGTTCAGGTGTAGACATAGCCAGCCAACCTGTAGTGTGTCAGGACCAGAGCGCTGTGAAGGCCCTGTTGTCTTGAGGGCTGTGTTCACACACAGGCATTATTTCGACACAAGTTGTGTCGAAACAACTTGTATCAAAATAATGCCTTATTTCGAAATAACTTAATTCAAATGAACAGTTTGTTAATTCAAATTAAGGAAAAAAACTCAAAGCGAAATAGCAGTTCCAGGCAACAGTTATTTCGAAACAAGTCACTGTTGTTTCGAAACAACGTGTTCGGACGGCATTGTTTCAAAACAATCATTTTGAAACAATGTTGTTTTGTCCCCATATGAGGTTTAAGTTGTTTCGAAACAACGCCGTTGTTTCGAAACAACGGGTTCCATTGTTTCAAAACAACCATGCATCGTGTGAACACGGTATTTCTTATTTCGAAACAACCTCTGTTTCCACAGCCGAGTTGTCAGATAGCTCCTGGGAGCTTTGTTTCTGAACCAGGATCCTGTTCCAGTGTCGGCTGTGGAAAGCCAGGGCAAAAAAGCAGCAACCCCCCCCCCCCAAGTGTTAGCAATTTCAGGGCTTTACCCCATTTCTGAGTTTTACAGTTTTTAATTCTGGGTTTATTTAGCCTTCAGAAGAGAAGAATGAAGAGGGATTTGCTAGCAGCTGTCTACCACCTGAAGGAAGTCCAGGGAGTATAGAACTAGGCTGTTCTCAGTGGTGGCAGATGACAGAACTAGGAGTGACAATGGTCTCAAGTTGCAGCAGGGAAGGTCTAGGTCTAGGTGGGCGGTGAAGCACAGCAGTGAGTTACCTGGGGAGGTGGTAGAATCTCCATTCTTAGAAGTTTTTTTTTGAGGCCTGGTTTGACAAAGCCCTCGCTGGGCTGGTTTATTTGGGGCTGGTCCTACTTTAAATGACTAGATGACTTCTGAGGCCTCTTCCAGCCCTGACGTTGTAAGATTCAACCCCAGCTGCATATTCACTCTGAGTAGCAGCTCTCTGAGTCAGTTTTGTCCAGCACTAGGCATCATCTGTCAACAGGAGAGTTTGAGAGGGAAGGAGTAGGTGAAGCCCTGAGAAGGAGGCAAAGGCGATCCCCTTGCTGAAGAAGTGAGGGAGAGAGCATACCCTGGGGTGAGGGAATTGCTAACTGTGTGTTTGTTTCTTTCCCTACAGGTGATTTCTGTTGTCAGTTACAGTGTGACTTGGGACTGTGACTGCTTGTTTGCCTTGGGGGCTATTTGTACCATTGCTTCCTGCTCACCTTTGATCAGCCTTGTGATCACCCTTCTCCTGTGTGCTTAACAAGGGACTAGGGCTGACCTAGGCAGAGGAGGCCTTAAAAGCCAGTGGCTGAGTGACCGGGAGACTGCAAATGAGGGAGCTGGTGGGAGAGAGTTAGTGAGGCCTATATGGTGAAAAGGAGCTGCACTGCTTGTGCCAGCACACCTTCTGTCTCCTCCTCCTCTGCCTGTATCTAGACATCCATTCTGACCATGGATATCTCTACCCAGATCCTGGTGAGGACTTAAAGGGACTGTAGCCTTCACTTCCTACTCACAGAAAATCAGGCTGGGAAGATGAATCAAAGTGACAGGTGTCTTCTGGTGGAATCTCTCAGGAAGCAGGTGGAAGAGTTACAGGAGGAGGTGTCTAGGCTCAGGAGTATCCATGCCCTGGAGAAATTCCTTGATAGCGTCCATGAGGTGTCATCCAAGGCTGAGGAATCTATCCAGGTGCAGAGGACTACTACCACACCACCAGAGAAGGAGGAGATTGTGCTGGCACAGGGAGGACACTGGCAGCTGGTTACTTCTGGCAGCTGACAGTGCTCCATCCCTGCTCCCATCGCACCCTCTGTTGTGGTGGAGAACCATTACAGAGTGCTAGGCATGAGGTGGAAGAGAAGCCATTCGCCCCCAAAGCTGAGAGGATCACTTCCACCACATGCAGGAGGAAATATAGAGTTGTGGTGGTTGGGGACTCACTTCTGAAGGGGATGGCAGCACCCATCTGTCATCCTCACAAGGCCTCTCCAGAGGTAAGCTGCCTGCCAGGGGTCCATATCCAAGATGTTACAGGTGGATTGTCGAGAATCATCAACCCCTCTGACTACTACCCCATTCTACTCATCCATGTGGGAACCTATGGTACTGTGAGAGGTGATCCTCAGCAGATCAAAGGTGACTACGGGGCTCTAGGAGCATAGGTGAAGCAGTTTGGTGCACAGGTATTGTTCTCCTCACTTCTTCCCATCAAGGGAAGTGGCCTGAGCAGAGACAGGTGCATCCTGGAGGTGAATGCCCAGCTGCGAAGATGGTGTTGTCAGGAGGGCTTTGACTTCCTCAAACCTGGAGTACTGTTCCAGGAAGAAGAACTGCTAGGCAGGGGTGGACTCCACCTGTTGAGGAAGTGGAAAAGCATATTTGGACATCAAGTGGCTAACCTAGTGAGGAGGGCTTAAACTAGTTTTGAAGGGGGAAGGTGACCAAAGCCCATGGTAAGTCACAATGAGGGAGACCTGGGGGAAGGGATAGAACTTGGAGTGTGCAGGTACTATAACAGCAGAGACAAAAGAGAGAGTAATTGGAACCAAGGGGTGGGGGAATCAAATCATTGTCTTAAGTGTCCTAATGAAATCCTAATACCTGAGATGAGTTGGGAAGGAGAACACTGGGAGAAAATGCAGAAGGCAGATGCAACAGGGGAGATAATCGACATGGGAAAGTAGGGCATTTGGCCCGGTATTTTAGGTGCCTGTACACAAATTCGAGGAGCCTGGGAAACAAGCAGGAAGAGTTGGTAGTACTGGTACAGACAGGGAATTATATGTACCTGGAATAACAGAGACATGGTGGGATAGCTTGCATAACTGGAACACTGCCATGGATGGGTATAAATTGTTCAGGAAGGACAGGCAGGGAAGAAGAGGGGGAGTAGCGCTATACACAGAAGAGCTGTATGACTGCTCAGAGCTCCATTATGAAAGTGGAAACAAGCCAGTTGAAAGTCTGTGGGTAAAGTTTAGAGGGCAGTGCAACAAGGGGGATGTCATGGTGGGTGTCATCTGCAGACCGCCAGACCAGAAAGAGGAGGTGGATGAGGCATTCTGTGGACAACTAGCAGAAGTTTCCAGATCACAGGCCCTGGTTCTCATGGGGGATTTCAATTATCTTGATATCTGTTGGGAGGGCAATACAGCAGTGCACAGGCAGTCCAGGAAGTTTTTAGAGAATGTTGAAGACAACTTCCTGGTACAAATGCTGCAGGAACAAACTAGGGGCCTTGCCCCTCTCGACCTGCTGTTCAAAAATGGAGACCTGATCAGGCAAGTAAGAATGAATGGCAACCTGGGGAGCAGTGACCATGAGATGGTAGAGTTCAGAATCCTGACTAAAGGAAGGAAGGAAAGAAGCAAAATGCAAATCCTGGACTTCAGAAAACAAGATTTTGGCTCCCTTAGGGAACTGATGGGCAGGACTCCTTGGGAGGCTGATCTGAAGGGGAAAGGTGTCCAAGACAGCTGGCTGTATTTTAAAGAAACCCTGCTAAGGGCACAGGGAAATCACATACCAACGTGAAGAAAGATCAGTAAGTGTGGAAGGCACCCAGCCTGGCTTAGCAGAGAACTATGCAGTGATCTGAAACATAAAAAGGAAGCTTACAAAAGTGGAAGCTTGGACAGATGACTAAGGAGACATATAGGCTATGTTCACACACAGGGGGTTATTTCGATACAAGTTGTTTCAAAACAACTTGTATCGAAATAACACCTTATTTCGAAATAAGTTAATTCGAATTAAGAAAATGTTAATTCGAATTAAGGAAAAAAGCTCAAAGCGAAATAGCATGTTTGGACAACAGTTATTTCGAAACGAGTCACCGTTGTTTTGAAACAACATGTTCCCATGGGATTGGTTCGAAACAATCATTTTGAAACAATGTTGTTTCATCACCAAATGGGGTTTAAGTTGTTTTGAAACAATGGAACCCATTGTTTCAAAACAATGGTACGTCGTGTGAACATGGCGTTTCTTATTTCGAAACAACCTCTGTTGTTTCGAAATAAGACTGCTGTGTGAACACAGCCATAAAGACATTGCTCAGGTCTGCAGGGATAACATCAGAAACACCAAAGGGCAATTGGAGTTGAAACTAGCAAGGGATGTGAAGGATAACAGGAAGGGGTTCTACAAGTAGGTCAGCAACAAGAAGAGGATCAGGGATGGTATAGGTCCCTTACTGAGTGGGGTAGGTATCCTCGTGGTGGATGATGCAGAAAAGGCTGAAGTACTCAATGCTTTTTTTACTTCAGTCTTCATAGGCAAGGTCAACTCCCAGGATACTACACTGGGTAACATAGAATGGAAAGGAGAGTGGCCCACGGTGATGGAAGGTCAGGTTAGGGGCTACTTAAAGAAGTTAGATGTGCACAAGCCTATGTGCCTGGATGAACTGCATCCGAGGGTGCTGAGGGAGTTGGCCAATGTGATTGCAGAGCCGCTATTATCTTTGAAAACTCGATGGGACCAGGGGAAGTCCCACAGGATTGGAAGAAGGCAAATATAGTACCTATCTTCAAGAAAAGGAGGATCCAGGGAACTACAGACCAGTCAGCCTCACCGCAATCCCTGGAAAAATCATGGAGCAGGTCCTTAAAGAATCCATCCTGAAACACTTGGAGGAAAATAGAGTGATCAGGTGCAGTCAGCACAGATTCACCAAGGGCAAATTTTGCCTGACCAACCTGATTGCCTTCTATGATGAGATGACTGGATTCGTGGATGCAGGAATAGCTGTTGACATGATATACCTAGACCTTAGCAAGGCTTTGGATACGATTTCCCACAGCATTCTCATCAGCAAGTTAAGGAAGTATGGGTTGGATGAGTGAACCATAAAGTGGATAGAAAATTGGCTAGATCAACAGGCTCAGCGGGTAGGACCCAATGGCTCCATGTCTAGTTGGCAACCAGTAACAAGTGGTGTGCCCCAGGGGTTGGTCCTGTGGCCCATTCTATTCAACATCTTCATTAACAATCTTGATGATGGGATAGATTGCACGCTCAGTAAGTTCGCAGATGACAACAAGCTGGGGGGAATTGTGGGCACACTGGAGGACAGTGAGAGGATTCAGGGAAACTTAGAGAAATTGGAGCAGTGGGCCAAAAGAAATCTCTGTGGTTCAACAAGGACAAGGGCAAAGTCCTGCACTTAGGACGAAGAAATCCCATGCAATGCTACAGACTGGGGACCAATCAGCTAAGCAGCTGTACTGTAGAAGAGGACCCGGGGGTTATGGTGGACGGGAAGCTGGATATGAGTCAACAGTGTGCTCTTGTAGCCAAAAAGACCAATGGCATATTGGGCTGTATCAGTAGGACTGTTGCCAGCAGATCAAGGGATGTGATTATTCCCCTCTGTTTGTCACTAGTGAGGCTGCATCTGGAATACTGTGTCCAGTTTTGGGTTCCCCACTAAAAAAAGGATGTGGGCAAATCAGAGTCCAGAGGAGGGCAACAAAAATGATCCAGGAGCTGGAGCACAAGTCCTATGAAGAAAGACTGAAGGAACTAGGCTTATTTAGCCTGCAGAAGAGAAGACTGAGGGGGGATTTGATAGCAACCTTCAGCTACTTGAAGGGCTGCTCCAAGGAGGACAGAGCCCAGCTGTTCTTGGTAGTAACAGAGGACAGAACAAGGAGCAATGATTACAAGCTGCAGCTGGGGAGGTCTAGGTTGTATATTAGGAAAAACTTTCTTACTAGGAGGGTGGTGAAGCATTGGAATTGATTGCCTAGGGAGGTGGTGGAATCTCCATCTTTGGAGATATTTAAGGCTTGGTTAGACAAATCCTTGGTGGGATAATTTTAGTGAGAGTGGTCCTGCTTTTTTGGCAGAGGGTTGAACTAGATGATCTCATAAGGTCCCTTCCAACCCTATAATTCGGTGATCTGGTGCCCCTGCAGACATGAGCCACTGAAACTACTCTCAGTTGTAGGAGGTTTGGAATGAATACCTTGCCTCTGGTGGAGTTCATTGACTGTTTCTGGATGCTGTGTTAGAACTACAGTACAAAGGAAGAGCAAAGATTTTTTGCCTTTCAAATGCAGCAGCTTTCCCTAAGCACTGACAAAGCATAGTCCTGGGAGGAGGGTCGATCCCACTGAGAATGAACTGAATTCTGGGCTACCTTTGCTGTAAAAGTTTCAGTTCAGTGGTTCCCCACCTGTGGTCCTGACCCCTGGGGGGCTGCAAGTGGCACCAGGGTATCCGTAGACAGGCTGGGAGCTGGGGCTGGATGTCATCAGGGTCTCTGGTTCCCACAAAGACCGAGGCTTCCAGTTCCCCCAGGCAGAGTTTTTAAAACTCCTGCCCTTCCTGAGCATGCACAACATGCTCAGGGAGAACAGCCTGGGGGGTGGCCAGGTGCAGCAGCAGGGGCATCGCTGGCCGGGGGAGGGACCCAGGGCATGGCCCACAGGCCCCGCCCCCTGTCCAGGGACAGGGCCAGGCGCTGCCGCACCGCCGTGTGGGGCCAGGACCCAGATCCTCAGCGAGAGAGGGGGCCGGAAGCAGCCACGGCCGCGGGCGGCCAGGCCTCGCATCCTGGAGGGGGCTGGAAGCGGCCGTGGCCACAGACGGCTGGGCCCCACACCCCCGCCCGGGAACAGGGCCACCGCCGCCGCTGGAGGCCAGGCCCAAGATCTCCGGCCCGATTGGGCCGGAGATCCGGGGCACCAGCACTCGGGTTCAGGGCACGTGCCCTGGGGTGCCCAGCGCCAGTGACGCCTCTGTACAGCAGAGCTGCCAGTGGCCAGGTAAGAGGGAGGAAGGGAGCCTGGGGGAGGTTGGCGACAGGGAACCAGTGGGGGGGGGGTGAAGAACAGGGTAGCGGGCAGGGAACACAGGGAGGAGGCAGGGGGCCATGGCTGTGGCAGCTCCCTGGCCAGGGGAGGGAGTCATGGCCATGGCCGTTCCAAAGAAGGGTCAGGGAGTCGTGGCCGCTCCCAGCTCTCCAGCCAGGGCAAGGGGTCATGACCATGGCGGCTTCCGGGCCATGGCAGGGAGTTGTGTCTGCAGCAGCTCCCAGGCAGGTTCAGGGGGTTGTGGCTACTCCCAGCTCCCCAGCCAGTGCAGGGGGCCATGGCCATGGCAGTTCCACGGGCAGCGGGAGAGGCCCATGGCCACAGCAGACCCCACTCCCTGGCAGGAGAGTGGTGCAGGCCCAATTCTGCCCTGTGGTGGCGCCAAACACCCTCCAGGGGGCTGCAATTTTTTTGAGCTACAAAGGGCTCCCCCGCCTTAACAAAGCTGGGAACCACTGCTTTAGTTAATATTAGCAATCTGCAGGTAAAGCAATCCATGATGATGTTGTCCAGGTTTTAAGCGGATGGAATACAAGTAAGCTTCATTCATGTCCAACAGAGAATCCTTCTTGCTGCTTGGAAAGATTAAACAATTGCTAACTTCCATGAATGTGACTGCCAAACTCACAAAATATGGGAAATTGCTCTTGGGCTTTCTCTGCTTTATTGCACATCTTTCAGTGTAGGGAGTATGCCTCTTCAGCAGCTCTTTCTTTATGCTTCTGCACTGTTGGGATCCTCAGTGGAGTAAAGTGCTTCCTGCAACAGATTGGCAACATTTTCCATATTTGGATGACTTGAGAGATTGGCTCTTGGCCACTGGGTCAAATCCAGTGCTGGTAAATAGCAACTAAAACGGTATAATCTGATGGTTGGTGATTTTGTTAAATGAATTGCTGGTCTCAGCTCAGTTCCTAGTGGCCAGCTGTTCAGTGTGACTGGCTTCCTGGCCAGCAGTTGCAGCAGAAAGGCCAAGAGCAGATGGGTTAGCAAAACCCAGAGTTGGTCTCTTTAGATCTGAGTTTGGGCAGCAAGTCAGGTAGCAGTGCAAAATTCCCTGTTCTGTGCATAGCTTTGATTTCCAGGGCAACCTTTTTCTATGAAAAAATTTTTTGTTCCATGGAAATTTGCATCTAATGGACACATATAAAATGCTGGTTACCACTCCCCCCTATTTGCTTTTTCCCTAGTGAAGCCGATGGCTGACTTTTGCATAAACTGCATTATCCTCTCTCTGCTTTGGCTGTATTTTCACTTCTGTGTAAACAGTGTCTTCCCCTGTTCTTGTTTCCCTGTTTTTGAAGTTCAAGTCGGCATAAGTGATATCATCAGTTTGTGGAGCAGAAGACTGTAAAGCAAGAGGAAAATGAATGAAGACTCCTTATTCCTTTCTGCTTTGCAGGGTCTAAAGTAAATGGCTAGTGACACATATCAAACTGTTAAAATGCTAGGCCATCTTCCACTGACATAGGTGCTGTAAGTGTTTTGACTTTTTAGGAAGCTGTATTCTGTTAGTGAAACACCTCTAAAGTTCAGGTGTTTGCAGGAACTGACTGCACAAGAGTCTCTCTTCCCTTGAACTTCTTAAGTCCTATTGCCTAGAACTAATGCTACATTCTCTGTTACCTCCCCCCCCCCAGATCCTGGGCATTACTAATTTGTGTCCTCTTTACGTTTTCTCTAAGACTAAGTACTTCATTCTTGGTTCCCTCTAGCTTTTTCAATGAAGTTCCTCCACTGATTCTGAGCCTGCTATTCAGATCTAGTGCTGCATTTTCTGTGACTCTCAAGTTCTTAGGACTGCAGTCAATGAAAGTAGAATTAATTTCTTTATCGCGTGACATTCCTGGGAGTTGATGCTCAAAACCCACTTCCCCAAAACTAGAGAGGAAACTTAAATGAGCTTCTTATGATAAGCTAGCCAACTCACCGGCTCCATCTGATTCATCTCCGCCTCTGGGCTGCTTTGACGTGTTCCTGAAAAAAATGAAGTTGTGGCAAGCTGGTTAGTCTCTGATGCCTTTATGTGACTTAATGGACTGTTAATTTTTGGTCTAGTTTGTTCACAGTGGAGAAGTATCTGCAGGCAACACATTCTCACCCTAACACTTGCCAGTAGTTGGCAGCTTTCTTGGCAATCCAGCCAAAAGTGTAATAGACATGGAGCCTGAATCCAGCTTTGACACCTTGAGGTGCTTCCTCAGGTCAGGAAGGAGACATATTGGCTGGAAAGTATATAAAGGAATAGTTCTACCATTGCCTGTGTGCAGTGATTTAAATATAATTTGACAAGCCCCAGAACCCTCCTAATCTCTGGGCCCACTTCCTGTATTGTCTAGGCCCCCTTCATGCATGTGCAGGCCACAGCCTAGGTAGGCATCTGCAACCAGTTCTCGGTACCATATACATCAGTTATCATTCCAAAAAAAATACTGGCCCTGATCCTGCCCTCACATGCTGCCCCCCAACTCCTCTGCACCTCCCTGACCTCGATCCCAGCCTCACTCTGCCTCTGCCACACCCCTGTCCCTGATCCTGGCTTCACACACTCCCCTTCACCCCAATCCTGGCCCCACACACTGCCCCTTCTGGTCCCCTACCCCCTTGAAGGTCTGGCCTGGCCCAGCCCCCACCCCACCACTTACTGTCCCCTGCTACAGCTGGGACCCCAGCCCCTGGCTGGAGCTGGGTAACCTCATTCCCCCCCGACTTGAGGAGGGGAGTGGTGGGGAGGGATGGGGTTGGCCCTTCACAACCCATGGCAGGGGTGCAGGTGAGGGGTCCCCTGGATCAGACCCAGGTAGTTTCCCTCAATTTCATTTCCTGCAGCGGCTCTAGTGCTGTTCTGCAGTTACATGCTCCCTCCAGGGTCCTAGTGCTGGAAGAATTTCATTTCTGTGTAGGCTGGGAACCCTCCCAGCACTAGGACCCAGAAGGCAGCTCCCAAATGGCTCCACCTGAGGCTGTTCCTCTGGGAAAGACGCAGCTCCAAGCCAGGACAGAGTGGAGCGCAGCGTTCCACCTGCTTTTTCTATTTTTAGGGGCCCCAGAACGCTGGCCCCTCAAATTTGTGGGCCCCAGAACAGTGTTCCGGTGCATTTCAGCTTGCTTTAACCCCCTGCCCATGCAGTGCTTGTACTTTGGTATGAGATTTCATTAACGAGGGCTGCCAGTTCAACATCACTGCTTCACTGGCAAAATCTCCTAATTCCTCTCCGTTCAGGTAACGGAAAGATACAAAGAAGAACCTCTCAGCATATGTTTATCATCCAAGTAAATCTTACCTTTGGACTTCTGTCTGCATCTCCAGACACAAATTCCAAGCACCAGCAAGAAAAGAAGTGTCCCAGCCACAGCTCCAATAATGTAAAAGATATTTCGCCCTGTATCTGGTGCTGCTGAAAGAAACACTTATTAGCCTCTGTCCTACTAGACAGGGATGGCAGAGGCAGGGCAAGCTGGGTTATAACACCACCACCACCCCACAGAGATCCCATTGGGCAGTGCTAGGGAAAGACTATGTAGGTTGGGTCATGCATTACCATCTGTTGATCGAGGGGAAGATTTTGCGAGCTGGGTCACAAGATCACCACCACCACCACCATCAGAATCTGCTAGCAGAACAGTCAAAGGAGAAAAGACAAACTGGAGCCTTGCACAAACACTACTTGAACAATGATAACTGACACCAATCAGGTGGATTTATTTGTCAGAAGATGGTATTTGCAATGAGCTAGTCACTTAGGAGAAGGTAAGCACTAGCTCAGAGGTTTTCAGCTGCTCTGTCATGACACATAAGTGGGTCATGGCACACTGGCTGAGTGTGCTGCCACAACTCAGCCCATCACTGAAAGGCCTTTCCCCCTGCCACTGAAATAAATCTGCTACAGCAGTGAGATGAGCTGTGGTGGCTGCCCTTTTAAGAGCTGCTACTCTATGTCTGCATGGTGGCAGCTATTTGTGGCAGTGGTTGGTGCTCTTTGAAAAACTGCCACCAAAGCTGCCCACAGCGGCAATCTTTTCTCAGTAGCAGGGGACACTTCTGTTTTAGCTGCTGCCAAAATTACCCACAGAGGAAGTTTGGTTTTGACTGTGGGTGGGGGAGCCTCAGTGGTGGCTGCTTTGCAGGGAGGATGTCCCTGTGTCATGCATGGTTGGGAGGGATCCCAAGCGTGTTGTGACACTAAAAAAGTCACTAGCTTACACTCACACCCAGAATGAAACCGGAATTTGTGCAAAGGTTCAGTAAGATTCCCCTTATTAAAAAAAAAAAAAAACAAAAAACCACACACCAGCATTCTACAGTCATGGTCCAAAACACTGCAGCTGACAGAAGTGGCACTGAACTGGGGAAGTTAGGATGGTCCTCTAGACACTTCTCATTTTTGTCCAGGAGTGAAAGCAGAATTAGCAACATACTGAAAGCAGTATATCCATCCTGCTCAAAATTGGGAAGTTCTGGGAGTCTCACTAGACAGCCAGTCGCTGTGACATTTACTGCTCTGTATCTTGAGAGGTGCTTCTGTAACCCATATGCCTAAAACAGGCTGTCTCCTTAAGAGACCTAATCAGTGTGACTTACTGTTGCTGGGCAAATTAGCTGCCCACCCACCAGCACTTTCACGGAGTGGCAGCATTTTGAGCATGCTGTGGTCTGATGCCTGAGAGCAGCAGCCCTGAGAGCAGCAACTACACAGAGCTGCAGAGTCCAAGTGCTGTGTTTGAATGAGAGGAGCTGAGCCACAAGTGGACTGAAAGATGTCTTCTCCCTGCTGTGGAGTACTTTGCAGAGGAGTTTTTAATGGGACCGAGAGCTGGTTGACCAGTAAACAGACTGCATGGTGCTGATTACAGAGAAGGAAGAACGGACTGCAAGGATTCCTACTGAAGATTCCTGCAGCCAGAGAAGAAGAGGACTGCTACTTCTTTCCATGCAAGCCTCAAGGATTTGAACAGAGGCTGCATCTGAGTTAAGGCTGACTCCACCTCAACTTTGGAACTCTTGGGTTTCTTAGGCTATGTCTACACAGCACTTTTATTTTGAAATAACACTCATTATTTCGAAATAAAAGAAATTAGGTCTACACAACGTTTTCTTATTTCAAAAGGACGGATCCTGTCCTTTCAAAATAAGAATCGTCATTCCGAAACAGTAAAACCTCGATGTTTTTGAAACAGCCATTATTTCGGAAGGGATATTTCAAAATAACGCCGTTTAGACCTGTTCTTTTGAAACAACAGCGTGTAGACCTGTTGTTTTGAAACAACTTTTCAAAACAGCAGTCCAATTGGTGTTATTTCGAAATATCCCTTTCGAAATAATGGCCATTTCGATTGCAGGGTTTTCCTTATTTCGAAATGAGCCCCTTTGAAACAAGGGTTTTATTTTGAAATAAGCCATTTCGAAAGGACTTATTTCGAAATAAAACTGTGCGTGTAGACATAGCCTTAGTGTTCTGTTTAAATTCATTTTGGTTGTGAGGATAAGATCTGTTAAGTTAGGAGTTAATAAAGGTATTTTCAGTAGTATTTTCAATGTGGTTTGGTTACTCTGAGCAATCTTTGCTGTAAGTCCCTTTCAAACTGAATCCCGGCTCTCCAACTGCTTTCTATGGGGGTTTATCTCTGTTAGGCACTAGAGAGGGGCAAGTGAATGAATTCTAGCCCACCCTTGGAGGTTACACTTCCAGGCATTGAGGGGCTCATCTAAACCTCTGAAACCCATCACAACATGGTTTAGCAAATTTTGGTCAGCAGCAATACTGTGCTGCTGTCCAGGGAGTATCAGAAGGGAACAGTTGCAAGTATTTGGATGATAGAAAAAAGGCCAGATCTGGAAAGCCCTCTGGAATCATGGACTTCTCACTGCAAATCTTTCCATAGCTTTGCCTTCTTGTGTTTACCTGCATCTCCTGTCTACTCATATTACATATTTACTGCTCTGTATCTTGAGAGGCGCTTCTGTAACCTTCTCTTCCCCCTTGTCCTTATTCTTCCCCAGGAAATACGAGAAGATCTAAGAGGACAGTGCTGCTATTTACCATGAATGGTCACTTTGGTTCCATTCCCATGGCCATTTTTACCAAAGTCACATCTGTAGAGCCCAGAGTCGTTCCTGTTGATTTTTATCAAGGTGAGAGAGGCCAAGCCCTCGGAGAAATCTAGATCCATTGTGACTCTGCCTATTCCATTCTTCAACTCCTTCTCATGTCCATCAGTCCCATTTTTATACCACGTAACACTGTACATGGCTCTGGAGTGATCCACCACTTTACATACTATAGTGAAGTTTCCTCCTTCTGCTCTAGTCATTTCAGGCGGGGTCTGAGTTACCAACAGGACAACAGCTGCAGAGAGAGATGCACAAGTGACTGTAAAGTGATGCAGAAAACATTTCCATTGATGTGTGTGCGTGCGTGCGTGCGTGCGTGTGTAAATGTCATGGATAAAGGTGACTAGACAGGATCTCTCATGGGAAGAAGTAGAATTGCTGCTGTGGGTGGAGGGTGTTTCTGCAGGACTGTGCCAATAATTTTTCATTATTTGTTTTTGGTTCCTCTTTACTCAAGTAGCATGTTGAAATTCTTGGGTGCTTTTGTGTCTTAGTCTGACTGGAATTACGAGTTTGTAGTAGAAAATGGAACCTTTTTTTCCCACACTTAGTGGTTTGGGATGAGTTACGGGTATACAACTGGGGTGGGGGTAATTTAAAAGTCCTCCATGACAGCAGGGGTTGCTTAACTTAGGGTTTCTTCCTATCCCAATTTTGAAGTTCCAGGATCAGAGCCTTTGCTATCAACTGAAAATTTCATTAACCTGACCTGCAGGACACTGTTTGCAAGCAGGGCTTGCCAAGGTAGCACATTCATTTAGATGTTTACAAATGCTCTTGTCCTACTTGTTGAACCCAATTTACTCACCATCCTCCAAAATAAACTTCACTGTGCTGGAAGTTCTTCCAGTTTCTGGCAGTGGATCTAAGTTTTGCTTTGCCTCTTAAAGGTTTGTGGTAGGAAGTCTTAAAATAGTTGAGTAGGTTGTCCTCTCACTGACTTGTATGATCAAAAGAAATCCTCCCCCCCTTGCTTCATATTGTATCAAGAGAGCTGAACAAATGGGGAAGCTCTGCAAATGTCTCTCAAGCTCTGTTCTTTCTTGTTCATATGCTTTATTTTTTTAAAGAAATTAGACCTCGTACTTAAACATGGAGTTCTGATATCCATGGAAAAACAATACCTTTTTACAAGTGTAAGTGCTTGTGAGTGGGGAAGCCTTACCCTTTGGGGTACCCAGGGAACAGTGCAGGATTCCCAGAGATCAGAGTGGGGCCTCAAGCCATTTGGTGGTGCTGCATCATCACGAAACCCCTAGATATAGAACCCAGCCCTTGTTCTGCCAGCCTGCCCTAGCAGAAGGGTTACATTTTGGGGGCTCATCCGGGATCCTGGGTCAGTACCCCTTGCAAGCACACCTGAGTGACCCCTCAAGTGGGGCTCTATTTTGTTGTGATTGGACCTAGACAAGTTTAAATAATGGCTTCACAGCTATTGGAAAATTGGTGTAAGGAGTTGAATATTGATCCTATCAAGTGCACATTGGTGCAAGTGTAACCCATGTGCCTAAAAAGGAGTAATCTCTTTCAGGGAGCCCTTATGGCTGGGTTATGTTGCTGGGCAGATTTTGCAGCCCAGAAACCAGAACCTTCTGGTAAGAGGGTATGGTAGGACACTGAGCATGCTCCACAAGTTTTATTGTTATGCTGGAGGTACATGCCCAGGGAGAAGCCTGAGAGCAGCAGCCCAGAGAAGAGTGGTGATGGTGAGCTGCAGAGTCCATGTGCCCAGTGATTGAGTGAGAGGAGCTGAGCCCGGAGTGGACTCCAGGATGTTTTCTCCCTGCTTTGGGCTGTTTTACAGGGGAGTTTTCTTTTGTGGAGCTGAAAGCTGGATGGCCAGTGACCTGATTGCATGGTGCTGGTTGAGGAGAGGAAAGGAAGGACTGCATGGATTCCAGCTGAAGATTCCTGCAGCCAGAGAAGATAAGGATTGGTTCTCCTTTGCATTCAAGCCTCAAGGACTTAAAAGACTGCAATTGAGATAAGGGTGACTCCACCTGAACATTGGGACTCCTGGGTTTCTTACTGTTTTGTTTAAATTTATCATGTTATCTTAGAATAAAGTTTGTTTAGTTGGTTAATAAAGTTAATTGTTATGTTTATGCTGAGTGGTAGTTTAATGTGGGATGGGACTTCTGGGCAGTCTTCGCTGTGAGTCCTGAACAGACTGGATCCTGGCTCTCCAGCTGCTTTCTGTAGGGGTTTCTTTGTGAGGCACTGGAGAGGGGCAAGTAAATGAATTTGAGCCCACCCAGCAGGTTACACAAGGGATACCTAAGGGATTTGATGAGGGTTCCATTGAGCCTGCCATAGAGACACAAATTGCCAAATGCAGGCTGCGTGGGCAGGTATCCCTGGAGGACAAGGGAACCTATGACACGCTCTTTGAATTGAAAGCGGTCATGAAGACCCTGTCAGTGCCATCAGAGTTAAAAATTGCAGGCAACTTATAGAAAATAGTGACTGTGGAGGGCAAGTCCCCAAAGACTCCAACTGCCAAGACAGAGTTCCTGGAAAAGATGGCTGCTTTCCTGGAGAAGGAAGGGAAGACTATGGCTTATGTTCCAGACCTATTGGGCCTTAGTCCAAGTACTCCAATCCCGGGAACTGCCCATGCATCAGAAGTGTGGGGAAGTGTTCTAGAGAAGGTATTGGACAAGGCTATACAGCCCCACCGCGACCCCAGCTCCACTTGCAAACTAAGACTATTCTCTGGAAGTTCCACCCCAATGCCTGGAAAGGAGGGATTTGAAATGTGGTTGGAGCACACCTCAGAAATGCTGCAAAAGTGGGCCATACCTGACATTGAGAAACAAAGACGCTTAATAGAAAGCCCGCGGCGGCCAGCACTAGATGTGGTCTGCACCCTGAAGCTGGCCAACCCTGGGGTTAGTGTAAAGAACTGTCTAGAGGCCCTTACCAATACCTTTGGGAAAACAGAAAGTGCTGAGGATATTTATTGTAAACTCCTCAGCACCCAACAGCAGGAAGGTGAAAAGGCGTCCAACTATGTTCAAAGACTGGAAAAGATATTACAAAAGCTGTCTTAAGTGGAGCAGTAGCTTCTGAGAAGATGGACCAGAGCAGGTTGGCGCAGATAGTGAGAGGGGTCCAATACCAGGACCTCATTCCACTCCACCTTCGGCTGAGGGAACGACTGGAAAACCCACTAGACTTTTCCCAGCTAATTAGAGAGATCCAAACTGAAGAGCAATGACAAGCTGCAATCAACCATTGGGAGAGTCAGCCCTGTAAGTCTACAAGGGCAATGTCTAGCAGACAGCCACAGGTACTGATGATCAATGGTGAAGAGAATTTGGCCCAACAAGTGAAAGCTCTAACAGAGCAGATGGCTGAGTTGCAAAGCTCCTGTCGGGCAGCAGGGATGTGTGGGCATGCAGAGGCTGCAGCTGCCATGGTCCAGAAAACCCCATGCAGAGATGCCAGTGCAGCAGGCCAACAGCCAATTTTCTGCTACCGGTGTAGCCAGGAAGGGCACATTGCAGTGAGATGCCAAAACGAAGGAAATCCTGAGCTGGTGTACCAAAAGTGGCAAGCTGCTCAAGGAAGGTTAAGAAATGGATGCAGAGTTTGGGAAGAAGACTGCCTAGGTTCTCAAGGTCTGAATGTGCCACTGAGGGAGCAGTCAGGCCAAAATCCCACCAGGATTAGTAATAGCCAACCTAAAGTATGATTTGCCAGGACAGCAAATTTGGGGGGGAGGGAGGTGTAAGGCAGGCTTAGAAGCTGTGCCTAACAGCTTCTGAACTGACGGGGGGATCAACTAATTTGCATGGGTCCTGTATTAGCATGGATACAAAGAGCCCAATTAGCTGATTAGCATACTGGATGCACTGGGGCAAAGTATACTGGGTAATAGCATTTGGGGTTTCTTTTCTCACAAATCAATCAATATCTGTAATTCTACTTAAGGGAAATATGAAATACTGTCTTTGGGTAAACTGCTACTCTCTGTTTCAAATCTGTCTGGGTTAGCTAAAGGGTAAAAGACACCCTTACTTAGAAAAAAGGTTTGTAAGAAAGGCTTCTGCATATTTTAGCGTGAAAGATTCAAGAACAAAAGTAGGAGATATGCATGGTTTTAATGCTTGAGGCATTATTTGTCTTGTTACCTACTGCTTCTTTTGTTCTTTCTTATAACAGTAACTATCACCAGCTGTTAAAACCTAAGAGAGCTGATAATCACTGAGCTGAGAAGATCTCTTTCTTCCTGAGCTGAGAAAAGTAATGGGTGAAGCTGCTGAATGGTGAAAGCAGTGAGCTAGGCAATACAAAGGACTGGAGAGCAGTGCTGGTGGACAGTGGGCAGAGCCAGAGGATGGTGAGAGCAGCCAGTGGTGAGCTGGGCGACATGAGGGACTGGAGGGTGGAACCAGTGGATAGCAGGCAGAGCCAAGGAACCAATTCTAGAGGATGGAGTGAGTGACCAGTAGATGGTGTCAGTGGACAACTGGCATAAAAGACACTCCTTATGTACCTTAGGGTTGGTTGAGAGCCTCGTTAGCACTGATTCTCCAGATCAGTGCCAGTTTTGCCATTAAGTTTGTATGTTCTGTTATGCAGTGTGGGTTATTGGGAACTTTGCTCTATGCTACATTTCCCAGATAAGTGCTGATCTCTGTTATTTGGCCTTTTGGATTTTTGTTTTACTGCTATTAAAAGCTCCATTTACCACACTCAGACTCATGCTTGCGAGTGGGGAAGCCTTACCCTTTGGGGTACTCAGGGAACAGTGCAGGATTCCCAGAGATCTGGGTGGGGGTTTGAGCCAGTTAGTGGTGCTGCATCATTGGGAAACCCCTAAATATAGAACTCAGCCCTTGTTCTGCCAGCCTGCCCTGGCAGAAGGGTTACACAAGCAAAGAGGGAATATGATCTCAAAGTATTTGCACTGTAACACTTTCTTCACCTGAAAACAGCTCCAGTGGTATGTAGATACTGCTGACTGTGGTGCTTTGGATTACCTAGGATCATTGGGGTTGCCATAGTTAGGGTTATTTTAGTGCTAGGGAGAGCCTGTCCGTCTGGTTCCCTCTGCTCTCAGTTCTCCTTCAGTAAAGGTTCCATACAGAGCACTGAGTATACTGCCTCTCATTATTGGATTTTAATTTACCAAGATTAACAACTGGCAGACAAGGATGGGACATGAGATGGAGTTGGCCATTCTTAACAATCCTGACAACTGAGGAAAACCAGAACGAAATGTACGAAACAAAACTTTTATTTACTGCTTCCCTGAGGGTTGGATTGTGCCTCTGAAAGCTAATTAGTTTGCCTAAGGGCTGTCTGTCTGTCTGAAAGCTGATTTGCCTGCAGTGAATAAAAGTGAAAAGATAAACAATAACCACAAGAAGAGCAAGGAGTCTTGTGGCACTTAAAGACAAACAGATTTATTTATCACATAAGTTTATGTAGGAGAAAATTCCCAATTCATCAGGCACTTTGAAGATGGGGGAACTTAAAAATGGGTTGAAAATAAATGCAAGGGAGAGCTACTCCATCAAAGATTCACTCAACTAATGTGATTTATGCCATCATCTGCCAGAAATGCCCACCACCTTATACATTGGACAAACTGGACAGTCCCCTGCAAAACTGACATCAGAAATCACAATACCAAAAAAAAAAAAAAAACCCTGTTGCTGAGCACTTCCATCTTCCTATCACTCCATTGACGATTTAACAACTGTGCTCAAAAAAGTCAGTGGGGCATGAAGACTTCAAAGCAAAACAGCTGAAATTGAATTAATATGCAGATTAAATTGTGTGAAAGCAGGATTGAATTGTGACTATAGCTTCTTCTCCCGTTACAACAGGTAATTAGACTTCACCTTCCTCTACGGGTATGTTCACACACACTTCTTATTTTGAAACAACAGAGGTTGTTTCGAAATAAGAACTGCCATGGCCACACGACGCACAGCCATTTTGAAACAAGCAAACTGCTTGTTTCAAAATGGCCACCGTTCTTTCAGAACGGTTTAAACCACTTTTTTTTTTGAAACAGGGTTGTTTCAAAACCAGTGGTTTCGAAACAGCCCTGTGCGGACATGTTGTTTCGGAACAAAGTGTTCCAAAACAACATTTGACCTTCCTCCCAGGGTGCTAAGCACCCTGGGAGGAAGGGCTGCCCCCTCAGCACCCTGGCCAGGGTGCTGAGGGGTGTCCGCTGGCCGGCAGAGGGGACTGCAGACACCTGCAGGGTGCAGCGCAGAGGGGCGCTGCACCCTGTGGGTGCCTGCACAGGGCTGCAGGCACCCCAAGGGTGTCTGCAGGGGACAGCAGGCACCCGCAGGGTGAGGTGCGGGGCTGTGCCTCATCCTGCGGGTGTCTGCAGAGGACAGCAGGCACCCGTGGGGTGCGGCGCCTGGCTGCGCTGCACCCTGCGGGTGCCTGCAGCCCTCTCCAGGCACCCACCAGGGGAGGCGCAGCGGGGCACCTCACCCTGGGGGTTTGAAGCCCGGGCTGCCCCCAAACCTGGAGGCAGGGTTCCGGGCGCCGGCTGGAGCCTGCTGCTGCAGGGGCCGGAGTGAGCGCTGGCCTGGAATCCCCAGCACCCCGCTCCTGCTGGGGGTGGAGCCGGGGATACCCAGTGGTTTCAAAACAGCCCTATGCGGACATGTTGTTTCGGAACAAAGTGTTCCGAAACAACATTTGACCTTTCTCCCAGGGTGCAGCGCAGCTCCGCGCCTCACCCCACGGGTGCCTGCTGTCCCCTGCAGACACACGCGGGGTGCAGCGCCCCTCTGCGCTGCACTCTGCGGGTGCCTGCAGTCCCCTCCCCAAGCGAAATAGCATGTTCACACTGTGGACATGCTATTTCACTCCCTTATTTCGAGGACACCGTTTTTGTCTTTCAAAATAAGGTGTTTCAAAATAGAGTTATTTCGAAACAGCTTGTTTTGAAACATCTTGTTTCGAAACAAGCCCTCCCTGTGTGAACATAGCCTATGTGCTGTTTCCAAGGGTTTGAATCTTAACAAGTGCTCTGATTTGCTGTTACTGTATGACCTGATCCCATTTCTTACACTCCCTTGCAATTTATTTTCATCCCATTCTGTAAGTTGCCCCATCTTTAAAGTATCTGATGAAGCAGGATTTTCTCCCATGAATGCTCATGCAATAAATAAATCTGTTAGTCTTTAAGTTCCACAAGACTCCTTGCTTTTTTTGGTTGACTAGACTAACACAGCTGCTGCTTTGAAAATAACTAGAAAGGGTAGCATGGCTTTACTTACTGGGCTACCACTCAAACCATTTGATGAATCTTTTGATTTGTGGGGAAAATATACAGCCCAAATTCAAAATTTTGTAATACAAAATGATATAACTGATAGGAAGAAGGTACCAGTTTTTCTAACAATTATTGGAGCTAAGACACATAGTTTACTATGTGATTTCCTTTATCTAGAGAAGCCAAAACAAAAACCTTATGGCAATCTAATGGAAGTTCTGGGCGCATATTTTTCCCCGAGACCACTGGTATTTACAGAGAGATATAGGTTCTACCAGAGGAACCAAGAAGAAGCTGAATCAGTTGTACAATTTGTAGCAGCTCTGAAGAAGCTGGCAGCACACTGTGACTTCAGGAACCTGTTAGGTGAATTGCTGCATGACAGGCTGGTGTGTGACCTGCACAGTGAATTAACACAGAAATGCGTATTAACCGAAGCTCAACTTACCTTGCAGACGGCTGTTGAGATTGTGTTTTCCATGGTATGGGTCACCCAAGACATGCAGCAGATAAGGATCAGAGTGTATAAAGTATCCCCAGAACCTACCCATAGGTCACTGGGGGGACGGGAAGGTTACCGGTGTGGGAAGCAGGGTCACCTTGCATCAGAGTACTGATGTAAGGAACTACTGTGTTGACAATGTGGCAAGAGTGGGCACATTGAACATGCCTGAAAAGAAAGGATAAGCCAAACAAAAGAGGCAGACCTGAGAAAAATGAGCCATTAGTTCAGCAGAAGAAGAGGGAAATTTTGCATGCAGTAGAGCAGGCACCAGGTGATTACGGTGACACTCAGTCAGAAGAGTCCCTCCAAGTTTTGTCTGTAACAGCTGGCCCACATAAATTCTGGGTGACACCTGTGTTGGAAGATAAATCTGTATGTGTGGAATTGTACGCTGCAGCTGTTTCATTAATTTCTAACATCGTATATGAAAAGGACGTTAGATATCTGCCACTTAAGCTGCCAATAGTTGTTTTGAAGACCTACAATGAGGAGGCCGTTCCCCTGTTGGATGCTACTGATGTGAAAGTAGAGTTCAATGGACAGATCACAAGGCTACCAATGTTTGTGGTGAAGGATAATTATCCAGCTGTAATGGGAAGATCTTGGATCAAGAAAATCCAGCTCAGCTGGGCAGAAGTGCATCAATGGACTGAAGAAGAAATAAGTCTAGCAGTGGTGCTAGTGAAACATGCTGCTGTTTTTGGAGAAGACTTAGGCAGCATGAAGGGAATCACTGTGAAGTTAAATATTAAGCCCAACTGACAACCAAAATGTTTGAAGGCCAGAATGGTGCCATTTGCCATTGGACCCAAGGTGGAAGAAAACTTGGAACAGCTAGTCAAGGAGTGAGTCTGAGTGCAAGTTACTCATAGCCAGTGGGCAACACCCATCATCTGAATAGTAAAGAAAGAGTTATCCCTGGTGGCTCCAGAGGGGGCAAAGGGGCAAAGGCCACCCAGACAAGGAGCTCACCCCCCTCAGCTGCCCCTCCAGTCTGGCTGGACCACTTTGATTGGATGGAGGGAAAGGCACTTTTCACATAGTCATTTTGTTAGGCTTTCAGACTCAGGCATTTTTCACAGGTTCACTGGGCCCTTCAAGGATGTTGGAATAGCAGTGGAAAAGGATCACACCAAAACACTGCTATTGAAGGGTTAAATTGTCTAAGTGGGAAAGGGGAGTTTGTTTCAGTTTCATTTCTCCTGTTCTGACTGAGAAGGCGGAAGGCCTAGTTCTAACTGAGAAGGTACTGTTGCTTGTGCATTCAACTCTTATTTTAATCCTCTTTCAAGTTAGTAAATATCTTTTAGACCAGTCCTGACTGCAGCTGAATAAAGCAGACAACATCTGCTAACAAAGGAATGATAGCTGTCCTTGAGAGGGTTCAAACTGAAGACAAGTGGAGAGAGCAGACAAATTGCTGAGTAAATGCAAAGCTGCTGCCCAGAAAGCTGGTTTCTAGGACCAAGCAATGAAAAGTTTGGTTTTTTCTTTGTGAAGGCTAAAGCATTCCACCCCATTTCTGCCTTATCATGCTGTCTAATCAAAAACACCCATTTTCAGGAGCTTTAGACCAGTGTTTCATAAATACAGACAAAAAGACACCTCAAAGAAGTTCTAATGTCACAGAAGTACAGGGAGGTTCCTCAGAAAGGTCCAATGAAGCAGGCATTTGTTGGGAGAAGGAATTATGCAGTACTAGTGGCTCTGATGTTTGTGAGGATGAATGTGATGAGGAAAATGATCCAGGGGTGCCACGTGCTGGTGTATTGTCCAAGGTGTGTGTACCTACTTGTATAAATAAGTTACCAGTTCCAAGTGACATTACACAGTCTGAGCAAGAAAGTCTTATACAGCCAATGCTAAAATATTTCCCACCAACGAAATTTGGCAAATCATGGCAATGTTTCAATCCATCCTGGTACAAACTGTATTCCTGGTTGGAATACAGTGCACTAGAAAATGCTGAGTTTTGCTTTGCTTGTTACCATTTCACTGGAAAGGATGCAAGTAGTGGTGAAAAACTGTTTACTCACAAGGGGTACAGCAACTGGAAGAAGGCTACTGAGAAGGATCCAGTTCTGAGGCTGCATAACAGAAGTGCAATCCACAAAGACTTGAGAAAGTTACAGACAGGCAAAGGATGCTCAGTTTTAGCCCAATTAAGTGATGTTCGTAAAGAACTTATAAAAGAAAATAGACATGTCACTACTCTTGCAGAAATTCTTTTGTTCACCTATAAACAAAAAATTGCTCAGCATGGACACTGGGAAGGTGATGAGATGAGAGATAACAAAGGCAGTTTTCTTGAACTCTTGCAGCTAGTTGCAAACCATGATCCCAGAATTCAGTCTACAATAGATAGTTTACCTCGCAATGCAAAGTATACACATTATTCAATTCAAGATGAATTAAGTATCATAAGCAGAATGGCTCTGGAGTCAATTTCCCAAAAAGTCAAAGAAGCTGAGCTTTTTGCATTAATTGCTGATGAAACAAAGGACATACATAAGCAGGAACAAATTTTAGTGGTCCTCAGAGGCAATACATTTGAATGATTTGTTGGCTTTTTTCTGTGTCATTCATTGGATGCTGCTTCACTAATGAGTTATATAAAGAAACCTTGGCTATGTCTACACTGCCAAACTGAGGAAGCTTAATCTGGACTAATTTGGTCCATGGCCACACTAGACTTTGCCTAGTCTGAACCAGGGGCATCGCTGGCACTGGGCACTCTGGGGCACGTGCCTTGAACCCCAGCGCCAGAGCCCTGGATCTCCATCCCAATCGGACCGGAGATCCGGGGCCCAGCCACCGGCGGCCGTGGTAGACCCATCCCCGGCCTGGCTGCCCGCGGCTGCAGCTGCGGTGGCCCCGTCCCCCGCTGGGGATCCAGGGCTGCTGCGGTGGCCCCATCCCCCGCCAGGGATGCAGAGCCTGGCTGCCCGCAGTGGCGTGGTGGCGCCTGTCCCTGTCCCTCGCCAGGGGGCGGGGCCTGCTGGCTGGGGGTGTGGTCTGTGGGGTGGGGGCAGGGCCTGGGCCCGTGCCCTGGGTCCCTTCCCCAGCCAGTGACGCCCCTAGTCTGAACTAAGAAATTTCTTAGTTCGGACTAGGCAAAGCTTAGTTCAAACTAGTAAGACCTGGTGGTTAGTTCAGATTTCCATGCTTAGTTTGAACTTTTGAACTAAGCACAGGCAAGACTCAAAGTAATGATTAGTTCAGACTAAAGAAGTTCAAACTAGCTATGCGTTCTAATTCGAACTAAAATTTTAGTTCGAACTAGAACATGTGACTAGTTTGAACTAAAAACGCTGGGTTAGTTCGGACTAACCTTGGACTTATTTAGTTTGGACTAGCAAGTCAGAACTAAATTATAGATGTAGATATAGCCCTTGGTATGTTGTGGCAGAGACATAAAATCCTGCATAGCACAAACCTATGATGGTACTAGTGTAATGAGTGGAGCACTAAATGGTGTCCAAGCACAATTTCTGGAAAAGGTACCACAAGCTATCTGTGTTCATTGCTAAAACTACAGGTTGAACTTAATGATTGTTGATGTCTGTGAAAAGATAGATGTCGTTGCAAATTTCTTTACTCTTCTTCAACAACTATATATGTTTCTATCACGTTCCTCTGTGCATTCACATTTCACTGAATTGCAAAAAGAAATTGGGAGCAGAATTGTTGAAGAAATAGTCAGAGACTCATTGGGTATATCAGATTGCACCATGCTTAGCTGTTAAAGCAACACTTTCAGTAATTTTACTTCTTCTTAACACAATCAGCAATTAATCGAATTCTGAAAGAAGTGTAGAGGCATGTGGCATTCTAAATCAGATAGACTTTTGCTTTGTGTTTGGTCTAAATCTTTTCGTCTGAAGTAGTGACAGATTATTCGCAGAAATCAGATTGTGATGTGGCTCAAGCTTGCTTCCTTCTTGGCTCTTTGATTGATAAACTGCAAGATCTGAGGGAGCATGAAGAGAATTTCAACAAAAGTGTGGCTGATGTAAAGGTTATTACAGAAAAACATTCCTTCAAAATGCAAACTAAAGAAAAGAGAATCCTCCATATGCCCCCGAAATTTCAAAGCTATATTACTGAACTTAACACAGCAGAAAGTATGCTTCCAAAACTGACCATGATTTTAAAGTAAAGATGTTCCTTCCTATTTGTGATTGCAGCATCAGTAACTTAAACAATGATTTACAGACAACTCCCATGTTTTAAACAAGGTCAGTGCATTCAGTCCAAAGTGCCATTACTTTCTTGATTCAGAGAAACGCATACCATTTGCAAGGTATTACAACAGTGATATGGACGAATTTGAAGCAGAACTGAGACTATTCCAAAAGATCTAGACCAGTGTGTCCCAACCAGTGTGCCGCGGCAACGCCCAAAGTGTGCTGTGAGCATCCCCGAGATCTGCAGCTAAATTTCCTTCCCTGCTCAGCCCAGCCACAAGGGCTGTGCAGGGCTGGGAAAAGGCATGGGTTAAAGTGAGGGGGAAGCCACCAGAACACAGTTCTGGGGCCCCATATTTTTAGGCAGGCAGCATTCAGGGGCCCCTAAAATAGGGGAAGGCACCCCAAAGCAGAGTTCCAGGGGTCCTCCTAAAAATAGCATGAGCAGCCAGAACACAGAGTTCCAGTAGCTCTACCTTAAACCTCACTCCACCTTAAGCCCAGCTAGCAGAGAGCTGCAGGAGGCCAGGAGTGTGTGAATCTCCCTCTGCAGGGTGGAGCAGCTTGTGTCAGCCAGCCTGCAAACAGCCCCAGTAAGGGCTTTGGGGGGGAGGGCTGCTGGGGGTTGTGCGGAGCAGGTGTGTGTGTGTAGCAGAGGTGGATAGGAGTGGACGTGTACCAGAGGATGTGTAGCTGGGGTTGTGGGGTGGCTGTTTGGTCGGGGGGGGTGTAGCTGGGGGTGGGGTGGCTGTTTAGTTGGTGGGGTGTAGCTGGGGGGTGAGGTGGCTGTGTGTGGGGGGGTGTAGCTGGGGGCTGGAGTGTCCATCACAGGCAGTAGGTGGCTGGGGGAGGGGAGGACGGGACCCACTGGGGTGGGAGGGAACAGCAGTGGGGTGAGGATTTGTCCTGGGTGGCAGGGAGCCACTGTGGAGAAGGGGCAAGTGGGTGCTACACCATGCTCCCCTGCCCAACCTTCCCACTCCCCAGGTTCCCCACTGCCCTCCCACAAAGCCACTCCTGTTCTCCCTTCCTCTCTCCTCTCTTGGCACCCTTGTGCTGTTCCCCACATGGCTTCCCCTGTCCTCTTTTGCCACCCCTGCCCTGCCCTGCTCCCCACACTCACTCCTGCCACTGCGCACGACTCCTGACCTCCCATGTTTTGCCACCCCTGCTTTGCTACCCCTGCTACCCCACACAGCAGCATTTCTGAAACACTGTGCCATGGTTCATGAATATTCATAAGTAATTTAAGTTAATTTGAATATTCATGAGTTTCTAATGGTGGTGTGCCTTGAAAAATTTGAAGGTATCAAGGTGTGCCACATCAGAGAAAAGGTTGGGAACCACTGATCTAGAGAAGTATGAATGTGAAAGAGAAGTAAAAATTGCCACAGTGAACCAAGTGTATTACCAGCAGATCAAGTATTACCAGCAGATCAAGGGATGTGATCATTCCCCTCTATTCTGCACTGGTGAGGCCACATCTAGAATACTGTGTTCAGTTTTGGGCTCCCCACTACAAAAAGGACAGGAACATGCTAGAGAGAGTCCAGCGGAGGGCAACCAAAATGATTAAAGGGCTGGAGCACAAGCCTTATGAGGACAGACTGAAAGCATTAGGCTTATTTAGTCTGCAGAAGAGAAGATTGAGGGGGGATTTGATAGCAACCATCAACTACTTGAAGGGATGCTCTAAGGAAGATGGAGCTCGACTGTTCTTGGTAGTAACAGAGGACAGAACGAGGAGCAATGGTCTCAAGTTGCGGTTAGGGTGGTCGAGGCTGGATATTAGAAAAAACTTTTTTACTAGGCGAGTGGTGAAGCATTGGAATGAGCTGCCTAGGGAGGTGGTGGAGTCTCCATCTTTGGAGGTGTTTAAGGCCCGGCTGGACAAAACCATGACTGGGCTGGTTTAGTGGAAGTGGTCCTGCCTCTGGCAGGGGGTTGGACTAGTTGACCTATGAGGTCCCTTCCAACCCTATGATTCTATGATTCTAAGTGCTACTTCAGAAACTGAAAATGTTTCAGTGAACTCTATTGATTGTGTGCCATTGCCACTACCACACATCCATCAAATGCAGGCTGCGAATGGACATTTTTGTGTCTGCATCAAATTAAGACCTATCTGAAGAACAGTGAATGATGAACACCTATGTAATATTGCCATACTGGCAATAGAAAAGAGACTCTCCAGAACCCTTGACCTTGAAGCAGAGGTTAACTGCTTTGCAGACTTGCATAAGAATCCACTTCCACTTCTGTAGATACTTACATGTGTGTTTTGCCTCTGTTCTCCTCTCTCACACTGACTTCCTACTTGATCAAATTGCAAAAAAAGACATTTCACATATGAGAAAGAACACCACCAGGCTGGGCCAACTCCCTAACATTTCACAGTATATATGCTGTCACCTTTTCACTTCTGAAAGATCACCATGACCAGAGGTTATCAGCTCTTCTTTATTCACAGATCTCATTTCAATTCTCTTGCAATTTCAAATTCCAGACAGTCCTTCCTGTGAAGGATTACTTCCATATGTCTTTACGTAGCACATCCAAAGTAGTTCTTGTACTTAGTCCAAAAGTCCCCAGAGAAGCTCAAGTTGATGAAACCAAAGTAATTTACCCCAGATCACACAAGCCCACTGATCACAAAGACCATCAAGAAGACCACTCACAGCCCAAGTTTACAAAAACCCCTTAGATTAAAGTCCCCTTCATTTCCTTCTTGCTTGTGACTGGCATCTAATTCTATTTGACCACCCTGTACAGCAGAGGACTACTTTGGATGGTCATTGTGCAGTGTAACAGGAGGGGGAAGGCTGATCCTTTGGGAATGATTGAAACAAGAATCACAAATCAAAGAAGAGCTGTTATGCAGGCTCTGGTGATCTCTCTAAGTCTGAAATGCATTTTTCTGCACTTGTGTACTGCCAGCTTGATCAACCAGACATTGGATAAACAACAGCATGTCTTGGCTTTCTTACCTGGCCAAGGGTTGCATTGCCTCAGTTTGCTCTGCTTCCTCTCACTGATTCCTAGTGTATTCCTGGATGTGTCTGTACTAGTACTAGCTCAAAAGTAAGCAACTGTATTTGAAAGGAATCCATTACCACTGTTCTGTTCTGCCTAATCTGTATATAAAATGTTTCCATGGGGATTTGTTTGGAAGCTGTTTTCCTTGTTGTAATTTGAATTTGGTTGGTTAATGCTTGCTTCAGTATAAAGAACTAAGTATGTCACCTAAGTTCATCAAAATCAGTAGGATTTATTTCAGAGAAAATAAGTTTAGGATGAGTGCTTGTCCACCCTGAAATTCACTGTGCCTCTCTATGCCCCCCCATACAAAAATTTCTGGGGCCGCTGCTGAGAAAGATGGCTCCGTTCAGATTTGTGGAGATTTCAAGGTCACTGTTAACCCAGTGTTATGTGTGGAGTAAATGTCCTCTTCCCCACATTGAGGACATTTTTGCAGGTTTGACTGGGGGACAAAAATTTAGCAAGATTGATTTGAGTCAAGTGTAATTACAGATGCATCTTGAAGAAAAATCTCAGGAGCTGTTGACTATAATAATGCATCAGGGGTTGTACAGATACTGCCATTTACCTTTCAGAATTACTTCGGCCCCAGCATTGTTCTAGAGGTCAGGGAACCAGATTTTGAGTGGTTTATCAAAAGTACAGTGCTACCTGGATGACATTCCTGGTCACTGGCAAAAATGAGGTAGAACACCTTGTGAACTTGAAAGCTACTCATTGAAGACTGGAAGAGTATGTTCTACTCATTTGCCGAGACAAATGTGAATTTTCCCAGCCCTCAGCTGAATATTTAAGATATGTAATTGATGCTGAGGGCTTCCATAAGTCTCTGGTCAAGGTTAAGGCTATCATGGACACTCCACTCCCTCAGAATGTAAGCCAACTTCACTCTTTTTTAGGATTATTGAACTATTATGGAAAATTTATTCCACGGTTAGTGATGCTCCTGAAACACATACAAGAGTTCCTTTGGCCAACAGGGCTGAAACTGGACTGAAGCCTGTGATGTTGCATTTAACAAAGCAAAACTAGCACTGGTACTTTATGTTTACTATATATTTTGATTCATCCTTACTCCTACAGCTGGCCTGTGGTGCCTTCCTTTATGGAGCTGGGATCATACTGTCACATATTATGCCTTCAGGTGAAGATAGGCCTATCATTAGAGCCCTGCGTGGATACAAATAAGTGGATCCGTATCCGACCTGCATCTGCAAGAAATGGTACATGGATATCGGTGTTGTATCCATGGATGCGGATATCCACATATTTGCAGGGCTCTAGCTCTGTGCAGATAAAACTATGTGGATCTGTATCCGATCTGCATCCGCAAGAAATGGTCCACGGATATCTGTGTTGTATCCGCGGATGCAGATATAAGGCAGATATCTGCAGATATCCATGGATTTGCAGGGCTATACCTATCATTTTTCCTTCACGCACCCTGACCAAGGCAAAAACTAACTAAGCCCAAATCGAATATGAAGTGCTGGGCATTGTTCTTGGTGTTCGAAAATTTCACCAGTACCTGTTCGGAAAGAAGTTCATGCTTCTCACTGTTCATTAACCCCTGACATTGATTTTGCAGGCACACACAGGCATTCCACTTCCAGCTGCTAGTCATATGCAAAAATGGGCATTGATACTTTCTGGACACATGTATGAGAAGTATTATAGGCAATCCTCTTTGTACCGCAACATTGATAGTCTTTCAAGGCTACCATTACCAGTATATCATCAAGATCTGGGCCAGGAAGGAAGCTTTTACTTTGAACAGATGGTAAACACACCTGTCATGGCTACCCAAGTGAAGACAGCAACATGAGTTGACCCAGTACTATCTCAAGTTATGGATCTTGTGATGCATGGAACATTCTTACCAGATTCCCAGGTCTCACCTGATCTCCTCCTTTACATGTCTAGGAGCATGGAGTTATCAACCCAGTTGATGTTCATTGTGGGGTATGCCTATCATTATCTCACCTTCATTAAGACCACATTTCTTGGAACAGCTCCATTCAAGTCGCTGTGGCATCATGAGCACGGAAGAAATTGCATAGAGCTATTTCTGGTGGCCGGGCTTAAGCATGGCCATTGAAGAGATAGCTAGAGCTTGTACCTCATGCCAGAGCATCTGGAATGCACCTCAGTTGGCACCCCTTCACCTGTGGGATTGGCCTGAAAGGACATGGCAACATATTCATGTTGATTTTGCTGGTCCGTTTGAAGGATGTATGTTTTTAATTGTTGTTGATGCCCATTCTAAATGGCTGGAAATCTCTGTAATTCAATCCACTACCACAGAAGACACTATCCAGAACCTACATGACTTCTTTAGTCATTATAGTCTTCCAGAACAGCTAGGTGAGTGACAATGGACTGCAGTTCTTTTCTCAGGATTTTGAAAGTTTTATGAAGGCCAATGGAATACATCACATCAGCTAAACACCATATCATCCTTCCAGCAATTGACTCGCTGAAAGGTTCATACAGATTATGAAGCAAGCTCTAAAATCTACGAGGGCACATTCCGCTCTTGAGAAGCTTCTGGACAACTTCTTGTTATCCTATAGAAACACTCTGCAGGCTTTGACTAAAGCTTCTACAGCTTTCCTTATCGTGGGACAACAACTGCACTCTTGCTTTGATTTGTTGAACCACTTGTCGTGTTTCTGGTGGTTTCAACATCAACAGCAGGTCCAGGTCATCAGATGTTCACTAAGAATGAAGGACTGCACCTTCAGTACTGGACAACCTGTCCTCACTCAGAACTATGCTTCAGGAGCTAACGGGGTTTTAACAACAGTCATTGCCCAGACAGGACCTATTTCCTACCATATTCAGATGGCAGATGACCTGGTTCCATGACAGCTTGTGTATCAGTTGCTACTCAGACATATCCATCCTGAGGATGCATCTCAAACTGACATAACTGACTTCATCCTTACAGATGATATACCATCAGGGCACAAAATAGCTGTTCATGTCTCTCCTGCTCCAGCCACCTCTGCAACAACTTTGGCCTCTTCCGTGGACCAACTGGATACATCATCCTACCCGGTTCCTGCTACTTTCCTGGTACCTGTGGTCACACCACCATCAATACCACTTTCCAGTGTGGGCACACCAGAACTTATCCGTAATCCACCTAGAGAAAGAAGGCCTCCTACTTGGCTGGGTCTTTAGCTAGTGTCGACCCTCTTGTCATGGAGCAGAATAATTCCTTGGGGGTTCACCCCAAAGTTGGGGCAGTCTACTCTCATCTCCTAGTTTAGTGCTTATTCTTTTGGGGGGGGGTTCTTTTCATTAAACGGGAAGGAATATGTGGTGTTTCAGATTACCTAGGGTCATTGGGGTTGCCATAGTGATAGGGTATGTCCACACCAGTCTTTTATTTCAAAACAACACTGGTTGTTTCGAAATAAAAAAATGAATGTCCACATGACATTCTCTTATTTCGAAATGATAGGCTCTGTCATCTCGAAATATGAACCGTCATTTCAAAACATTTTAAACGCCATTCATTTAGAAACAGCTGTTATTTCGAAATGGTTATTTCGAAATAACACTGTTTGGACATGTTGTTTTGAAACAACACCATTGTTTTGAAACAACTGTTTCGAAACAACATGTCGAAATGGCCTTATTTCAAAACAACCATTTCAAAATAACAGCTGTTTCGAAAGCAGGCTTTCCCTTAATTCGAATTAACTTATTTCGAAATAAGGACTTTATTTTGAAATAACTCATTTCGAAATAACTTATTTCGATATAATGATGTATGTGTGGACATAGCCATAGATGGGAGGACTGGCTTAGTGCTAGGGAAACCTGGCTGTCTGGTTCCCTCTGCTCTGAGTTCGCTTTCAATAAAGATTTCATACAGAGCTCTGAGTATGCTGCCTCTCATTACCAGGAATGGCGGTACTGTTTCTGGTGCCCCCCCCTGCAAGCACAGCAGATGCCGGCACAGACGAAAGGCATCAGAGCACGCCGCAATGAAGCGCTCCCCATTTTGGTGCCCATCAAGCGTTGGAACATCCCTGCAATGCTTACAGGGCTTACTGCCTAGCGCCGGCCCTGCTTGTTATTGGATTTTAATTCACCAAGATATAACACTGAGAATGGTCTATAATGGATACATATAGACCAGAAACTCTGACCCTACATGATGCCTGAGGTCCACATATCACAGATATTAACAGGAACCATCACAAGCAGTTAATGCTATCCAAAGAATCTAGCAGCCAGGCTAGAATGTTATCCACTGCTACTTGAAGAGTCTATGTTTTTGGCCATTCGGCCCTGCCAGTTGGAGACAAATTGATGATGGAGAAGCAGTAGATATAGAATTGTCCTCTATTCCCATCATAAATCACCACAGTGACCATTTAAAGACCTTGAAGGAGATGCAGGATGGCTACAAAAAACATTTTTGGCAATTCCTCCAGATTAGACATTGGTGAGTCAACAGCAACCCAATGTAGCAGAAGCCCTGGTATTTTCAGACTTTCTAAAATTGATAATAGTAATGGGTCAGTATGCCAGGCCTGTTGCATCAATACAACATTATTTAATGAAAGGCAGTCAGAAATACATGGAATATTTCAACAGATCTGGAGTCAGCAGTTAAAAGAGTCCCCAGCCTACACCACAATGACAAAATTATTATGTTGATTCCAGATTATGTCAACAGTGCCAGGTGAAAACCAGAAAATTTAATATTCTAGTAAAAAAGTAATATTCTATTTAATATTCTATCCATAATTTAGAGACAGGCTGGGAGAGGTAATATCTTTCACTGGGCCACATTTTCTTGGTGTGAGAGATAAGCTTTTGTATTTACACAGAGCTATTCTTCAGGTCTGGAAAACATACTCAGTGTCACAGCTACCTACAAGGTGGAACAGATTGTTCAGCATGAGTCACTAACACGTATTTAAAGGGCCTGTGAAAAGGGAAGTGGTCCATTAATAATGCTCCCATTATACAAAGGGAGGGAAGAGGGGGAAACAACTGAGGGAAGGTTAGTGAGTTATAGATTATTGTAACAAGCCATAAACCTGTGTCTATTCAGCCGGGATTTTTAGCAAAGTTATAAATCTAAGCTTCCAGGCTCATCTTTTGAAGATGTGGTGCAGGTTTCCTTTGAGGATAAGGACTTCAATTGGAAGCTGAGAGTGTACATGCAGAAAGAGGCCATACAATTAACCTACAAATACAGCATCCTATTAACCTATGGAATTCACCAAGTCAGCATATAATTAAAGCAAGTACTGTATATACTCGCATATAAGCTGAGAATTATCTTCCTTGAAATCCCCTTTGAATAAGGCATTCAGGTTATGCACAGGTCAGTTTCATACCCAAGAGTACCAGTAAGCTGTAGCATGCAGGAAATAGAAAAAAATTCAGCAGAATGCTGTGGCAGGGAGGAGCATGCTCTGAACATGGGAGGGGGCAAGTCAGTCCTGATTTTGAACCTTAGCTTATATGTGGATCATGAGGTTTTTCAGGTTTCTGGGGTTAATAGCTGAGTGTCATCTTATATGCGGATCTGCTTATATACATGTAATTTTAGCAAGATTCACAAGGGACTAGCTCAGGGCTTGGCAACGCAGGCTCAGTGAGCCACCTGCAGCTCCCTGAGCATCCTCTACTGGCTCCCTGGCAATCTCCGCCAGGGAGCCAGTCAGGGGCGTCGCTGGCGCTGGGCACCCCGGGGAATGTGCCCCGAGTTGCAGCACCAGTGCCCCCAATCCCCAGCCCAGTTGGGCCGGAGAACCAGGGCCCAGCCAGCTGGCCGCGGCCACGGTGGTCCTGTCCCCAGCCGGGGATCCGGGGCCCAGCTAGCCGCCCGGCTGGCCCCACCCCCTGGCCAGGGATAGGGCCAGGCAGGGCCACACCGCCATGGGCGGCTAGGCCGCAGCCAGGCCGGGCCAGAAGTGGCCACAGGAGGTTGGGACCTGCGCCGCCGTGGCTGCGGGCAGCCAGGCCCCTGGATCCCTGGCAGGGGATCTGGGGCTCGACCAGCGGCCCGCGGCCGTGGCGGCCCCCTCCCTGGCCAGGGACCGGGGGCCTGGCCACCCTTGGCTGCAGCAGTGTGGGCATGGGCCAGGCCTCCTGTGGCCGCTTCTGGCCTGGCCCCACCGCGACCTAGCCGCCCATGGTGGCACAGCCCCGCCTGGCCCTATCCCTGGCCAGGGGGTGGGGCCTGCTGGCTGGGGGCAGGGCCTGGGCCCATGCCCCGGGTCCCTCCCCACCCCAGTGATGCCCCTGGAGCCAGTTGTGCTCTGGGGCTCCCGGCTGGCCCCAGCATCGGGCTGAATAAGGGTGTTCCCGGCTGGTACCAGCCCACACTTTCAGGGCACCAGGGTCGCCCCCATCCTCCTACCAGAACCTCATGAGCTGGAAGCCGCAGAGCAGCCATACCACAGCCCCTAGCACTAGCGAGGGGTCTGCAGGTGGTGCATGCTCCCTCCGTCCCTCCTTCTGCTGGTAGGGTGAAGCAATGTTGCCCCGCCTCCCCCCAGCTGGCCATCCCTCCCAAGAGCAGCTGGCAGAGGGCTACAGCTTGTGGAGGTGTGGCCCTGGAATGGCCCCTCTGCAGAGTTCAGGCCACTTTGACCCAGCCACTCCAGGCTTGAACAGAGGCGACCTCGTCCCCAGGCCCTGGATGAGGCCCATTCAGCTCTGGGGTGACTGTGTTGAAGCGGCCTGAACTCCACATAGTGGGCCACTCCAAGCAATGTTCCCTCTAAGGTTTGGCAGCTTGTGTGCAAAATTGTGAACCTATGTGCAGAACTTTTTCTGAATAAAATTTTTGTGCAACTTCATGTGATGGAAATTACTGAAAAATATAGAACAATGAAAAATTAATGTTATTTAAAATGGCTTTTTATTAATAAATTGAATGTATTCTATGCTTATGTATCATTTTGTCTCATCAGTTGTTCAGTACTTTGTCTGCCTTTGTCAGTTTTCCAAAATGAATAAACACATAAAAAAGTTAAAAAAGTGAAAGCAATTAACTTGCCTTTCATTTTTCATTTTGCACAACAGCCCATTTTACAATTTAAAAAAAATTGTCCTAAATTGTTTCTAGCCAATTCAAATGTGACCCTTTATTTGTTTTACTTAATTGGTCACTATTAGTAATTTTAAGCATGGTACACTTTATTTTCCATCATTTTATTAGTGTTTGCTATATATTTTTTTCCCAATTTAGCCAGTCCCTAACAACAGGCCAAAAGTTTAAAAACCCAACAGAGGTCTTAAACCTATGATACTGAGATTACACTGTTGTTGCATCACCAACTGAGCTATAAGGGTTCCATATATAGTTAAAAAAAAAAAAGCTTCTAGGCATAAAGGATAAGTGTGTACTCCACTGCCCCTTGCTTTCCCCCTGCACAAACTGCTCTTTACTCCCTGTGTGTGAACCTGTGCAGCAAACTCCTAACATCAGGAACACAGGCTCCAGCTCTGTGTCCCCCCCCCAACAGTCTACTTATTCGAAGTAAAAGGCTGGACAATCACCTATTGTTAGAATGCCTGGGGGAGGAAGGAGACGAAGAAGCCCTCGGATAGCTCTGGAATAGGAACCCTCACCCCCAAGCTGATCCTCAGATGGGCTTCAGGCCTGCCCCCCTGCCAATCTTCAGCTGCTCTCCCAGCCTGCCCCCTCTCCCAGCTGATCCTTGGCCATGGTTAATGCCTGCTCCCCCCATCCAATCCTCGGCTGCTTTGCCAGCCTTACTAGGGTTACCAGATACCAAAGCATAGAAAGGAGGACAAGGAAGTACAAAAAGGAGGACACTGGAGGACACATACACATCCAGGTCTCTGCCTGGGCCCCCTTCATCTACCCAGCCCCTCCCCGCCCCAAATGCTTGCCCCATTGATCACCCAACTCCAGAGAACTCTGTCTGGCCCCTAGTTACAGTGAGAGATTAATTGCAAGAACAGCGGCTCAAGAGAATCAAATGAATGGCTTACCCGTAGGTATTTTTCCTCTTCACATTAAAGTAACTGTAAAGCCAACCATTTTAAGGAGTCAAAAAATTAAGTATTTAATGTTTATATCAAGGTGCAAGGAGAATCACACTGCAGAACTATCCAGATTGATATTTTTACATTGTTGCAAATGGAAGCAAACCTCCAATAAATTTAATGTAGTAATTATGGACAAGATTAAAATCAGTTTTAACACAGTAAATTCCATCACAGAATTCACTCTCATTGTTTGACACATGGAGAGGCAGACCCTTGACTACATGAAGTCTAACAGAATTTGAGGTGTTGGTGTCTGAAGGAAAAGTAATTTCTGTCAGCAATATTCTCCCCATGACTTGAAATTAGAGTTGTGGTGCATGCGGTTGTTTGGGGGGGGTTATAGGGGGTGCTCACTAATTTGGTCTAACACTGTTACTGGCTGACAACGGGGGGTGCAGGAGGGGTGTAGGGAAATCCCTGTCTAGCCTCAGTTTTGAGCCTCACTGTGCAGTATTTAAAAAAAAAAAAAATCACAGACAAGCTCTAGATTTTACACACACATGAAAGGAGAAATCAGAAGAAATGAGAGCTGCTGGTTTTTATCTGCAAACCTGCCTGAAACATAACCTTTTACCTAAAATGCAAATTTCTGGAGACATCATATCCTACTATGTCTGCCATAAACCACAGATGGATATATATCTGTTTTATGACAGTTGAGATTTTGTTTGCTTTTATGTGAAATACACATGAAATGGGAGGGGAGTAGAATTAAATGTTTGTGACTATCAAATGCTCCACTCAAGAGGACAGCACCTATTCTTAGATGCAAAGATCAGTTTTTTCCTGAAAAGTAAAAGTAAAATAAAAATTAGCATAGAGTATCTAAGCAAAAGGCAAAACCCAGCTGCTTGTTTGCTGTGATTTGATAAACTACTAACAAAGGGACAAATATTGCAATCCTTGCTCCATCAAATGTCCCACTGATTTCATTTAAACTATAGGATCAGGCCCAGTCCAGCAGCTACTTTACAATATATAATACTTGCACATCTGTGTATCTTACTAAAATTTAAGGATACATCTATAGTGGACTAATCTCAGCTTGGAAAGGAGAAACAAATTGAAAAATCACATTGAGAAAAGGAAAATCACAATCAAAAGTGAACTTTGCTGGACCTCTCAGCAAACCATTTGTTGCCAAAAGCCTAGCCCAGCCATTAGAAAAACCAGCTCCCCAGAAACTTTAAGCCAAGCAAGGCAGCAAAGCAGAAAACAAAGAAGCAATCAGAGGTTTCTCTCAGGGCACTGCAGAGACACCATCAAGCTGAAGAAAAACCTGAGCCCTTCCAAAATATAAGATCAAGCCTTCCCCAAAATCAGGTGGAGGGAAAGTGGAGAGGACCTGAGCTGGAGACTGGAAAGAATCCAGGGGTGAGAAGTAGAAGCAACAAGACAAAGCAAAACCACTTCCACTGTGGCACCCAGCCCTCTTCACTCTCAATAAAGGTGCACCAGCCCAGCAAGGGATCCTCTCCAAATTCCCAACCGCAGTTGCAGCTGGGCTGAGGAGCAGAGGAACACATGCTGAAGCTGTGTGCTTGTATTTTTAGAGAGCTGCCCCAGCCTCCAGCAAAAAGCAGACAAAAGGCACTTTTTCAGTAATGCCTGGAGGATGGAGGACAGCAGGGCAAAGAGGAGGACATGTTCTCCTTTTGCCTGAGGTCTGGTAATCTTAAACCTGCCCCCCCGCCAGTCCCCCGTCGATCTTCAGGCGCTCTGCTGGCCCCTCTCTCCAGCCCCCCCGCTGATCCTCGGCCACTTTGACGGCCTGGGCCTGCCCGCCCTGACTCTGACCCACCTCCCCCAATTGCTCAGCTGGTCTGCCCCCAGGCCTGGCCCCGCCCCCACTCCCCTGGCCAATCAGCCGGCCTGTCCGAGCCAGTCCTGGGCTGCGCTGCCAGACTGGTGCTCCCCGTGCGTGGGAATGGCAAACCTCTGCATAGGGAGGGGTTTGTAGGTGCGCAGCCGCGCAGCCACGCGCCTTAGAGGAAACACAGCTCCAGGGCCCTGCCCCTGCAAGCTGCAGCTCTTCTCCAGCCGCTCTTGGGAGGGATGGCCAGCTGGGGGTTGGCGGGGCAGCCCTGCTCCACCCCATCAGCTGAGGGAGGGCTGGAGGGAGCGTGCACTGTCTGCACAGCCCCACCAGCGCTAGGAGGCTGCAGTGCAGCTGCTGGTTGGCTCAGGCTCATGAGGAACAGCTCTTGTGCTCTTCTGTGTTGCCAGTCCCTGGACTAGATACATGCACTATAATTTAAGCAAGCACCTGCAAGTATACCAGCATTATTAGAACTACCAATCCTAAATCTTCAAGCTTAAAACTGATCTCAAGCAGAAGCCAGGAAAGCATTTCTTTCCATGTTTTAGTATTGCAATTATAGCCGATGCCTTATTGGAAGGTATACCTATGCTGTAGAATCTGGCACTGAGTATGGCTCACTGATCATTTCTAGTATTGCAGCCCTGCAAGTAGTGTAGTAACTAGCACTGCTGTTTAATATGCAGAAGGTCCTTGGTTCAGTTCCCAGGGGGTTGGACTTGATGATTTCATGAGGTCCCTTCCAACCCTATTATTCTATTTCCTATTTTATATGGCTCTTGCAAGGGAAATTTACTGGCTTCACTGTCTGAAACACCAGAAAATAATGTTGTTCAGGGCTCCACCAGCAATAGAAAGAGCTGATACTAAACCAATTAGATGAAGCTCTTAGAAATGAAGGGTGAAATCTTAGTCCCATTAAAATCACTGGGAATGTTGCCAGTGACTACAATGCAGCTAGGATTCCACCCCAAATCTTCATCTTTGCTTCTCATACAAAAGCTTTCTCCCATACCAGTGAACAGACTCGGCCTGGCCTAACCAGGTCCTTTTCATTTGCCATGAAGCTTTGGGAAGATTGGCTCAGTTCAGACAAGAAACCCCCACACAACCTAAAGCCTGTTCTTCTCTAGAAACCCTTCCTACCCTTCCTGCTATCCAACAAAGTCCAGGACCCTTTCTCATTCCATTGGACAGTCTCCGCTGGCAGGGGCATCACTGCCATTGGGCCAACAGGGCGTGGGCTCTAGATGAATGCCCTGAGGTCCCACATCTGATTTCTCCTGTTTGCAGGATGGGAGGAGCATGGGAGGTGCTAAACTGTGAACTGAGGTGAGGGCTGCACCCAGCTCAGACAGGGAGCAGAGAGAAGAGGGAACTTTAAATCCATCTCTCCCCTATTGCAGAGGCTATGTCCTGCTCTTTTTAGGACCAGCATCTGCATAGTACTGGTAAGTACTATGTATGAGGGGGGAACCTGAAGGCAGTGTTGGCGGGCCAGAAGGATTGGGAGTGGAGGATCCATCCCCACATCTGTCGGGTGGGTCTGGGGAGCAGGCTGGGTATTATCTGCTGCCCCATGGGTCACTGACTTGGTGGCCAGACAGAGCAGTGGCATGTTGTAGGTTGGGGATCACCTCCTCCCTCCAGGGTGGCAGGTAGGGAATTGGCACCCAGCCCCCTCACCCATTCAGTGAGGTCAGTTGGGGGGTGGGTGGCCCAGGGATCATCCCCCAGCCAGCTGTGCCAATGATTTATGAATTCTGCAGACCAGCAATACATTGTGAGCCTAAAATATATCCTGTGCTTTTGAAATTTGGTTTTCTTGTTTGTTTGTAATTAAGCAGGGAGTAGGAGAGTGGCCATTTAGCCCTGTCTCCTCTACTGGAAAAGGTGATTTTTAGTCTCCTGGTGCAGGACCTGTCCCCCCACCTCTGCCCATCTCCTCCCATGCCCAGTAGTTAACCCTGGTGTGATGCTGCCTGGCTTTAGAGAATCATTTATTATTATTCTTCACATTAATAACTTATATTTGCAATCATATATGTGACATGCCATGTTTGGTACCAATGGAAAGGCTGTAATCAGCTAGGAATGATTCTCTGGCTTATATGAATGTGTTGGATCTGTTTTAGAAACTAGGAATAACTTCGTTCTATTCTATCTGTGTTTCTTGGATTCAAAGCCACTCAGCCTGAATGTCTACAAACTTTTGTTTCTCCTTATTGATACGTGTTAGCTCTGTGTTTTTGAGGAATCAGAGCATCGTATCCAGCCTGTGCCTCCCTCCCCCCCACACATCCCCCAACCTCTGCTTGAACTGAAAACCAAAAACAGTAGGAAATGGGAGACATCCTCATCTACCCATATCCAAAAGCCATCAGCACAGTAAATGGAGCTTTATTTGCATTGACTATGGAAAGCCAGGCTCCAAAGCAAGAACTGCACTGAACTCTGGGATTGAAGAAGCAGGGAAGCATTGCCTGATGGGGGATCTCACACCAACGCGAACAAACTCAGCAATTATCAGACCATTCTAGTCACAGACATGATAACTGATACCCAAAATACTGAGTCTGCCTGACTATTGTGAGCTTCTCTGAACCATTACACCCAGCCAGGAATGTGTATTGGCCACTTAAACAAGTCCTTATTAAAAACTTTATCCACATCCAGCACTACAGTGCAGTGGTGTGTGTGTCCTGTGCAAGTCCTGACTGGATCCTGTCTGAATCCTGTGTGAGTCTGGATTGAGTCCTGAGTCCTGATGCTTGGGTCTAAAGCTGTATCATTTCCACTGGGATTTGGCTTTTCTTCCTTGCTGATTGCTGTGGGAGCTTGGTTTCCATCCAGCCTCTGACCCTGATCTGCACAACCTGGAAACCTTTCTGCTACACAGAGTGGTGAGACCTCCCTGCCCCAACTTCTCTCTCTCTCTCCCCCCCCAACCTCTCTCCCCGTCTGTTAATTATGACTCTCTCTCTCTAGGCCTGGTACAGTAGAATCTAGGTAATAATGTAGATGGGTGTTCTTCTTTCCTTGTATGTTTATCAATACTGTAACTGGGTATTTTGGGGTGTTCTGCTCTCTTTTGTAATTATTATTATTATTATTGCAAGTTTTAGATACCTAGCAATAAAATGCCTTTTGTTATTAAGCCAGTTTCCAGACTCTTTTAAGACATCATTCCCTCTCCTTTGTGGTCTTGGTTTCTTTATATCACTTTGCAGCAACACTTCTATTACCTAGCCAAAGATCCCTGTAATGCCCACAACCCTGTAAGGTTTGCTCATTGATAGGGAGAGTAGCCTGATTGAGTCCAGGAGCATATAAGGGTGACAGCTGACAAGTGCTGTTTTGACCCAGCCTGATTGAGTCCAGGGGCATATAAGGGTGACAGCTGACAAGTGCTGTTTTGACCCAGCCTGATTGAGTCCAGGGGCATATAAGGGTAGCAGCTGAGAAGTGCTGTGTGACCCAGCCTGCTCAAGATCCATAATCAAGCCTAGTTTGGTGCGGTACAGGGGCACATAAGGGTAGCAGCAGAGAAGTGCTGTGTGACCCAGCCTACTGAGTTCAGGGACACATAAGGGGTCAGCTGAGAGTGCTGATAGACCCGGTCCGCTCAGACGCACCTCTGTAGAAACACAAGTGACACAAGCAGCACACTAATAGAAGTACCATCTTCCCCATAGAGAAAGCAACCCTAATAAATGAGCATACCCCGAGTTGGTGGGCAAAGGTGGTAACATTATGGTCCATTAAGGAAGCTCCGAGGTATAGTGGGCCCAGGCAGAAAACTGCTCTCTGAATCACCCACAGTGGCCATGTGACTCACCTCCATTTTCATTTACAGAAACTACACACAGCATGGAAAACAAACAAGGACTCCTGGGGCACTGAAAGACTAACAAATATATTTATTGCTGACATTCTTACACAAGCCACACTTTTTCATTCAAGAGCCACATATGGCTCCTGAGCTGCAGTTTCACCATGCCTGCCTTAAACAGATACTCACTAGCAACTACAGACCTAACAAGAAGAAACATTAAAGCAGGTACACACCCCTGAAACAAACCTGTTGCCAAATTTGCCCACATATCTGCACAAAAGACACCATCTTAGACCTAATCAAGCCATCTATTCCTTCAAGGGCTGATTCACCTGCTCATCCACTACTGTGATGTATGCCATCATGTGCCAGAAACACCCCCCTGCCTTATATATTGGACAAACAGGACAATCTCTATGCAAAAGAATAAATGGACACAAAACTGACATCAGAAATTACAACATGCAGAAACCAGTTGCTGAGCACTTCCATCTTTCTAATCACTCTTTGGACAATTTGTTAACAACTGTGCTCAGGAAAGTCAAAGGGACTTGAAGACTTCAAAGAGAAACAGCTGAATTAGAACTGATGTGCAGATCTGATTGTGTGAAAGAAGGATTAAATCATGTCTATGGCTTCTTTTCCAATTACAACAGGTAATTTGACTTCACCTTCCTCTATGTACTGTTTCCCAATGTTTGAAGCTTAACAACTGCTCTGATTTGCTGTTACTGTATGACCTGATCCCATGTCTTACACTCCCCCTGCATTTATTTTCCTCCCATTCTGTAATCTCCCCTGTCTTCAAAGTGTCTGACAAAGTGGGATTTTCTCCTATGGAAGCTCACGCAATAAATAAATCTGTTAGGGTATGTCCACACGAATCTTTTATTTCGAAACAACACTGGTTGTTTCGAAATAAAAAACTAAATTTCCATACGACGTTTTATTTCGAAATGACAGACTGTCATTCCGAAATAAGAACTGTCATTTTGAAACAGCTTAAACCCCATTCATTTTGAAATGGCTGTTATTTCGAAATGGTTATTTTGTTTTGAAACAACATGTCCATACGGCCTTATTTCAAAATAATCATTTCGAAATAACAGCTGTTTCGAAAGCAGGCTTTCCCTTAATTCGAATTAACTTATTTCAAAATAAGTACTTTATTTCAAAATAACTCATTTCAAAATAACTTATTTCGAAATAAGGATGCATGTGTGGACATAGCCTTAGTCTTTAAGTGCCACAGGACACCTTGCTTCTTCTGCTGAACTAGACTAACACGGCTGCCCCTTTGAATCTACCTCAATGTAATTACTCAAGAGCATTAGAGCACCAGTGGGAAGATGACAATGGAGAAACAAAAGTGGCTGACTTTGGAAACATGCTAAGGGCCATTTACTGAGCCTTCCTTGAGTATGGGATGGGATATAAGTCTTGTATCTTTGAGTTTTGCACAGTCTGTCAGCTGCTTCAGGAGAACAGAGGAAACAAAGGAACTGAGAATTGACACCCAGCATTCATTGCTCATGCTTTAGAGTTGCAGATAAATTGTCCCAGACTAATGTGTCTGGAAACAAACTCACTCCCATGTACAAACAAATCATCTCCTTTATGTTCATGCACTAAAACTGCCATATGCTCATATTTCCAGTTGTGACTCTGAACTATGTCTGGTGAAGGCAGGCCAGGCTTCATAGGATTTACCAGGCATGCCCTGATATTATGCTAGGAGCTGTACATGCTCACAGAGAAGGACAGTTCTTGCACCAATGAGTTTACAGTCTAAATAGAGAAGGCAGATAGAAGTTTGGAGAGGTGATATCTCCATTTTATAGATGGAGGCTCAGGGACTATGTCTACATTAGGAAAAGTTAGTTCGAATTTGTTAATGTGAACTAATAATTTTGAGTTTAGTTTGAACTAAACTCAAGCTTATTAGTTCGAATTAACAAAGTGGACTAATTTGACTTAATGATAAGTCGCATTAGTCCACTTTGTTAATTCGAATTAACTGCCCTTAATTCAAACTTACTAAGTTCAAACTAAGGGTTAATTGTAGTCTACACCATTCTTGGTTTTAACTAAGGGCTTAGTTCAAACTAACTGACTGATCTGACTAATTTGAACTAAGCTTTCATTAGTTTGAATTAAGGAATTCCTTAATTCAAACTAATGAAGGCCTAGTGCAGACAGGTACTAAGTTAGTTTGAGTTAAGCCTCCCTTAATTCAAACTAACTTGCACATGTAGACTTACCCAGGGAGACTAAATGATTTGCTCAAGGCTGTACAGGCTGTCTCTAGTGGCCAGAAATAACATACAAATTCTCTCAATCTTTGACAACTAGTGGTAAATATACCCAATGGCCTGTGATGTGATGGGATGTTAGATGGCGTGGGTTTGGAGTTACTACAAAGAATTGTTTCTAGGTATCTGGCTGGTGAGTCTTACCCACATCCTCAGGGTTTAGCCAATCACCATATTTGGGGTTAGGAAGTAATTCTTGCCTAGGGCAGACTGACAAAGACTGTGGAGTTGTTTTCATGTTTTTCTGCAGCATACAGCACAGGTCACTTGCTGGTGGATTCTTTGTACCTTCAAGTCTTTAAATCATTATTTGAGGACTCCAATAACTTAGTCCTTGATTAGGGGTCTATTATAGGAATGGGGGGATAAAGTTCTGTGGCCTTTCTTGTGCAGGAGGTCAGACTAGACGATCCTAATCGTCCCTTCTGACCTTAGCGTCTAGGAGTTTATAATTCCTAGTCCCCTGCTCTGAATACTACCATACACTGCCTTTCTGCTGCACCTCTGCCATATCTATCTGCTACAGGGTGGCCTGCCCCAAGCCTGGGCTAAAAACTGGACCTGATTATAGAATAATCCCCCAGAGAGGAATGAGGTGCTTCTAGGACAAAAGAAGCAGAAAGTTGCTGAGAAGGGGGCAAGCCCAGGAAATTGTGTCTATGGCTTTTGACGCTAAAGGGAACAAGGAAACTCTTGCAAGATCCTGAGTCTACAGGAGAAAGTGAAGAAGGCTCCAGGTAGTGATGCTGAAGAGACCCTGTCCAAACAGGGGGTAGTCTGCCAAGGCCCAGATAGATGGGCCTGTGGAGAAGGACAAGCATCAGGCAGGAGGTGATGGGAAGCAGAAAGACAGTCCCTCAGTGAGGTAAGGCTGTGTCCAGCTGACACTGGGATGAACACTGTATTTGTGTTCTTTTGGATTATCAGGAGAGGCACTGTACTAGAGCTGGAACAGTCTGGGATGCAACTGCCCATGTTACATTTTTCTCTTCTTAACCTCAGATTGTCAATCTGGCACCTGCCACTAGTGTTAAACCTGCATCAAAAATCATTGGAACCATGCACACAATCTTATGGCTGTGGATCAGCTTTAAAACAGCATGTCCTCACCCCATTGCTAGTGGTACTGAGATTTGCGTTGCCCAGATACCTCAAATGGCACTAGACACATTGGCTATGTCTACACTGATAAAGTTAACTCGAAATGGTTATTTTGAATTAACTATTCTGAATTTAAATTGAAATTATTATTTTGAATTAGAGAGTCTTCACTAGACTCCTAATTCGAAATAAAGTAGGCTTTATTAATTCGAATTAGAGAGTCTTCACTGGACTCTAATTCAGACTAGGGGAAGGTAGGCAAGTGAATAGGGAAATTAGCTCAAATTAAGCCTAGTCCATGGTTAAAAGTGACTTAATTCAAATTAATAACTTTGAAGTAACCATTACGTTGAAGTAAAAGGAGGTTTTATTATATCAAATTAGCGCTTCCTTAATTTGAAATAAGGAAAGGCCTAATTCAATATTAGAAAATGCCTCCATGGACAAGGACTAAGTTATTTCAAATTAAGCCTCCCTAATTCGAAATAACTAGTAAGTGTAGATGCACCCATTGGGTCTATCATGACCAGGAGGTGGAGTTTGCAAATGAGTTTCCAATGTGCTTTTCCTTTTCTCTTGGAAGATAGGAAGGATTCTGTAGAAACTAGGTGGGTGTCCATAGAGTTACAGCAGAACCTCTCTCTGTCGTTATTGCCATGTCCACATATCGAATGCATAAAATCATAGAACTCTGTGCCTAAGCCCCTGCCAAGATTCAGTATTTACTGTGTCTGAATTATGAAAGACAGATGGCTATCCAACCTTCATTTGAAAACCTATAGTGAAGGAGTGTCCACAACCTCACTAGGCAGTCTATTCCATTCTTACAGATGGGACATTTTTCCTGAGATTTAGCTTAAATTTGCTATGTATACTTTGAGCCCATTGCCTCTTGTTTTACCATCTGTGGGAAAAAAGAACAATTTTTCTCTATCATTTTTAATGGCAGCCTTTCAAGTATTAGAAGACCACTATCATGTACTCCTACAATCTCCTCTTTTTTAAACTAAATAAACCCAGTGCTTTTCAGGCTTTGCTCATATGGCTTTCATTCTATCCCTTTGATCATTTTTGTTGCTCACTGTTGTATCCTTTTCAGTTTCTCTAAAATATTTCAATATATGGGTGCACTCTGAGCATGGATAAAGCTGTTCTGACAAAATAAGAAGCAACTCTTTAACCATAAAATTGGTTTAGTGCCAGGTTCAGATGGACCCTGGGAGCTACTTCTTATTACATCCAGTCCCGCTGCAGTGCAGTGGTTAGGTTCATCACCCTCTGTAATATTTTTATAACAGGACTGAGTCCTGTGAGAACCTTAACATCCCTCTTAAAGGTCATGGGGGAAAATTTTCAAAAGTGCCTCAGTCATTTTCACAAAAGTGACTGATTTCAATTGGAGTTACATGCTGAGATGCTTTGAAAATCCCACTACAATTTTAGGGGCCTTAATTCCTTTACAGTCTGGCCGAGAGTACTTAAAATTCCCTCTAAAAGTGGGAGACAAGTACTTTGAAATGTTACTGTCAGTGCCTTTCATATTGGAGCCCATATTTTGTTATACACTGTACACACCTGAGAACTCACACTGTTGCCAGCTATATTCATTCACTCTTTTTATCACTTATCCAGACATCCTCTCTCACACACAATGAAGATAAAAGATGACTACACTGGAACTTACCAGTGATGTTCACTTGAGTTCCATTGCCTTGCCCAGACAGATTCCTTGCTGTGTTCCCCACCACACACACGTAGGTTCCTGAATCGTTTACTTTCACATTATTCAGAGTCAGAGAAGTGAAACCTCTTTCCAAATTCAGGACTTTTGAATTCTGCTTTCTTTCTTTCATCAGCTCATTCATTTCCCGGGATCCCTTATACCATTTCACATGTGTGGTGTGTTTTTCTAGTTCTATGAATGTACACACAATGGTGAGATTTGCCCCTTCTGGCACATTGATAGTTGGTGGTGTCTGATTCACCATCAAGTCGGTTATTTCTGCAAGAGAGAAACACAAAGATGACGGCACCTTCATGCGGGCGAATTTCAGTGGCAATGGCTGGCGACTAAGAATATTTCCCATTCCCACATTTTATGTTCTTTTCCAGCTTGGCCATTTAACATCTCCAGATTATCAAGACTTTAAAGCTATGCTTAAATTCATTTTATGATGCATGCCAAGACTTCTTAGTTTCTGGCCGCAGACCAGCAAACCCCTGATTGTTGTCTGAAGAAGTCCCTCTTGCAGCATGCATCCTTATGTTGACCAGCTCTGACATAAGAAGCAGTCCCTGGCTTCACCCATCCACAAATGAGAAATGAATTCCATGTCTCACTACCCTGTTCTCCCACAGATTCCATGCATACAGGATGGCTTTGAATGTGCCAATGGATGGGCATGCAACATGGGCGAGCAAGCCTACATTTAGAGACTGATCTGAGGCAAGTGAAACACTTGTCTGTAAAGGATCTAAAACTGTAACCTTGTTTTCTCTGAATACTGTCCAAGACAGCTCAGTCTTACAAAGTGCTTTGTGCTTCTGAGCAGGCACTGAGCATCCTCCGTGTGAATTGAAGGTGCAACTGAAGACAGTCCACACCTTCCCGGAGCTGTCTGCTCTCATTCTTGCTCGCTGCCTCCCCTTTTCTCCCTATGAACATGAGGTAGGAGATTCTGGCACTTACTCTTGATGGTCACTTCAGTTCCTGTTCCATTCCCTGAGAGATTCCTTCCTATGACCCCCACCTCACACATGTACTTTCCTGTATTAGAAACATTCACATTCTTCAAACTGAGAGATGCAAAACCAGTCTCCAAATGCTGGACTGTGACCACATCGCTCTCATTCACCAGCTCTTTCCATGGTCCTTCCATCCCAGAGTTAAACCACCGCACATACATGGTGCTGTGGTTACTGACTGTCTTGAATGTACAGTTCATGGTAAGTTCTGAGCCTTCTAAATCGCTGATATTGGCTGGGGTTTGATTCACCATCAGGCTGGGAATTTCTGCAGAAAGAGATACACAGATGATGGCACCTTCATTATGAGATAGTTCAGTGTGCCACCAGCCCCCAGGGCATATGTATTAAAATGAATCTCTCCAGTCCTGCTCTTGGGGCCCTTTTCCAAACTTAGCTATTAGAATTTCCCTTGATTGTTAGGAGTTTAATGTTTGTTCATTTGGTTTTCTATATAGATATATAATGCACGTCATGACTTTTCTGCTCTGTTCAGTGAGCAAGTAGCTCCAGATGCTTCAATCTAACAAAACCCTCTCCCACAATATAACTTCTTACCTGAACCTTGTGTACCAGAGTTAAAGTTATCCCATCTCCTTCACTGCCTGTGCCTATTGCAGCCTTCACAAGCTATGAGAAAGTGGCCTGATCCTGCAAAATGTTGAATGCTCCTGGGACATCAGCACTTTGGCAGGGATGTAAGGAGTATGAGGCAGGAAAGAGTGGAAATGTGTTACACCTGCCATGGCTGCCAAAGTCCTTAAATTCCAAACCATGTTGAGACATATTTCCCTCCACCAGCTCTATGCAGGATGAGAAAAAGGATGGCCAATTCTCTTTTTTGTTATCTAGAAAAAGGGCCTCTCTGAGAAATTACGCAATGGCAGGGGGGTGAGGATATGGGAGCAGCCCTTATTCTGGGTAGAGCTGTGCTTTAGACACTTACAGAGGTAGCCTTGCTTGAAGCTTTGCTCTGCTAAATAGAAAGAAGGGACCCCATGTGTTCCCCACTTCCCCCTTTGGGTTATCTGCTTTCCCCTGTACCTGTAGAGTTTCACCCACTGATACCTACAATATTCTTGGAGTTGTAAAATAGATCGGTTGTGGTGTTCAAAAAGTATTGTGTGACAAAGACATGCCATCAAGTTGAGTGCACTATAGTCAGAGCTGTCCCGAGGGGAGGGGAAGCCTTGTTGTTCTGTGGGCCCTGCTGCCCCCCACAACCACACTGTCCCCCACCCCCTTGCCTTCGGCAGGAAGCAGAAGGTAGCTGGCTGAGGTAGGAGTGTGGAACCCAGCTGCTGGGCTGCCCCACCTCCAAGGCAGAACAACCAGCACGGGTGGGATGGGCTGGCCCAGAAGCTTGGCTCCCCTCTTCTACTCCACAGCTGGGCCAGCTGTTCCACCCTGGGGCCGGAGAGGGACAGCCGAGAGGTGGGCAGGAGAGCAGAGCTTGTCCTCTGGGCTGGACTACCCTGCCCCTCCCTTGGCATGGAGGAGGGCAGGGCCCCCCCCACAGGTCAATTAGCCCTGGGCTCCACTCCCACTTAGGGACAGCCCTGACTGTAGTTGTAGCCATGTTGGTCCCAGGAGTGCGGTAACATTTTTTTATTGGATTGACTTCTATTGGTGAGAGAGAGAAGCTTTCAAGCTACACAGAGTTATTCAGCAAGTCTGAGAAAGATCTTCTCAGTGTTACGGCAAAATGCAACACTTAAACACTCTCAGCTTTCCATCACAACTTCATCTACCACCATCCATCCCTCAAGCTCTCTCTGGAATATTCCCACTCTAGCATCAGCTTCTAGGGCAAAACTGTCAGCTTCAGTAATGGTAAATCTAAGATAGCCATATACAGGAAACACATGGATCACAACACCTACCTTCATAGATCCAGTAACCATTCTAGACACACCAAGAAATCTGTTATCTACAGCCAGGCACTCAAATACCACAAAGTATGCTCCAAGAGAAAGTCCTGTATATATGCCTTCACACACTCAAAATGGCCTTCGCCAAGCAAGGATGCTTCACCAGAGAGGTGGATTGCATTCTGGAATGGGCCTCCAAATACCTAAGGGTATGTCTTCACTAATGACAGCAGAATCGCTGCCATCAGCCTCATGTGCCATGCACGATTAGCAGCGAGTATGAGCTCACTGCTCTATTTCAGAAGTTGGCGCTGGAAGTCCTAGCCCCTAGAAGACGTAGCTGAAAGTAATCTGCAAACTATTTGTGGTTGGCTTTCAGCAGCATGTCCCAGTGGCTTAGAAAGTCACCAGCAGATACGGAAGGCATTTTGCATGCCATCGACTGCCACCGAAAAGCCCCTCAAGTATAGAGTAGGGCTGATAGAACAGCCTTCAATACAGAAATACCCCCCCCCCCGACAGCACACTTGTGTAGTTACAATCTATCACCCCACGCTATATCCCATGCAGGGTATCATCAGATTATAACCCATACTAAATGGTGACCCCATCCTGAAAAATCTTTCTTGAAACTCACTTCTGCCCTTCAAACAACTCCTGACCTCTCCAGTTTCATCATCAGACGCAAGCTCCCCACAAACCAGGACCCAGCGATTCAAAACAGCCCTAGGCCCTGCCAGAAGAGATGCAGAACTGCACAGGTATCTCCACTGAAGTGATGATCAGCCCAATTCACATCACACCTTTCAAGGTCTATGTATCCTGCCCATGCCTGTCACAACATGTGGGGAACCACACCCAGGGCACTAAATGCCACAACAACTCTGGGTGCAGCCAGACAACCATTACCCTCTCAAATAAATGCACACAGAAAAATCATAAAACAAAACCATCTGTCACTTGTGGGCAAACATCTCTCACAAAGGGACTGCGCTGTATCTGTCCTGCCACCCCACAGCCTCCAAGGAGACTTGCGCAACATTTTAAAAAGACAAACCTGGGTGTTTAAATTTCTAACTCAGCTAGACACTTATAATCATGGGCTGACCAGACACACTAGATTTATGATTATTACAGTCATCTGCAACCCAGGAACCCCCTCTTCTTGTCCTACGACTTCAATAGAGTTAATGGGCAACCCTGCCTTGGTCCCTTCAAACATGTGCTAACTGCTTATGTTAAACCATCTGTTCTGCCTTGTATTAAGCTGTGACACTCTGCGTAAGGAAACATCTGCATTTAAAACTGCACTGGCACAGCTACATAGTGCTTTAATGAAGATGCCCTACAGCAACAGGAGAGAGTACTCTTGTCAGTGTGGTCAATTCACCTTCTCATGAGGTGGTAGCTCTGTCAGCAGAAGAGTTCATAGCACTGTATGCAGGGAATTAGGTCAGTATAACTACATGGCTCGGGGTGGATGGGTGTGTGGGCATCTTTCATATCCCAGCGTTCCATAGTTATACCTACATACTGTAGGTCTGTAGGCTCAAGTTTCCAAGATCCTAGGAAGAGCTCTGTGTAATATGAAAGTGTGGCTCTCTCACTTACAGAAGATGGTTCAGAAGAGGACATTGCCCCACCCCATCTTGTCCATGCAGTTGTATGTCAGGTCTCAAAGGCTCAGCCAATTGGCAACCTACTCTCTCAGTCCATCTCAAAAGACTTCTTAAATAGATGGTGCTGAACCCTGAGTTCCTGTTGCTGCCAAAACTCCCACATCAATCAGGGGGATGCAGGATTTGGATCATTGTACAGATCACTGAATGGTCCCAGTTTTGCTCACAGTTCTGCCCTTTACACTTGGTTCTGTTCCTTCTCCCCCAGCACCACCTGCCCTATTTCTCTGGAACCATAATTTGTCCTGAGCATCCCAGAAAGATTTTGTAGAACAGAGAGAGAAATATGGGTATTTACCATCGATGGTCACTTGAGTTCCATTCCCAAAAAAGTTCACTTGCGTGAGCCCGAGCCCAACCCCACATTTGTAGGTTCCAGAATCAGAGGCTGTGGCTTTCTTCACAGTGAGGCGAGAATACATCGTTTTGACATCTGTTGAGACTATGATTTGATCATTTGACAACTTTTTTGTTACATTATTTATAGTTTTATTCCATTCAGCGAACCATATGCTTGAATAACCGTGTATACTACACTCGATGATGAACTCTGAGCCTTCCATTGCACGAATGGATAGAGGTGTCTGAGTCACTCCAGTGACATGAGTAGTATTGTTTGCAGCCCCTGCAACACAAAGAGCAGTGTCACTATTTGAAGTCCTTGCAGCAGGAGGAAGAGTTAAATCAGACGGAATTGTTTGCAGATGAACCACTGGGAAATGTTCCCATTTCTTTGAAAGGAAACTAAGCACGTGAGCAGGAACTCTCTGAAGGACCCTGCATGAGGTTCAGAGCAGTGAGTGAGGAGTAGAGCCCTAGAAATCCGCGGATATCTGTATTATATCTGCATCCGCGGATACAACACAGATATCAGCGGACCATTTCTTGCAGATGCAGGTCAGATACGGAGCCACATATTTGCATCTGTGCAGAGCTCTAGTTAGGAGGGCTCAGACTGGGCATTTTGCGCAGCCTTCCTTACTGGCACTGTTAGCCAGCCTGTCAGGCTGGCTATGGCCAGCCATACCAGCTCCATGGGGCCTCTCCCTAAATAACTCCCACAGTGCCCTCTAAAGCACAAGGTGGTTCCTGGGCTATGTCTATCGACTTTTTTAGTTCAGACTTCCTAATCTGAACTAAAAAAATCCAAGGTTAGTCTAAACTAACCTCAGGCTAGTTTGGAGTAACTGCAGCTTTTTAGTTCAAACTAGCCACACACTTCAGTTCAAACTAGAATGCATGGCTAGTTCAAACTAATGGGTTAGTTCAACTTTTTAAGTTCAACGTAGCCATTATTGCGGGTGTTGCCTGTGCTTAGCTTGAACTGAAGTTTGAACTAAGCCAGCCAGTCCAAACTAACCAGGGGTACTAAGATATTTCTTAGTTTGGACTAGGCAAAGCCAAGTGTGGCCATGCACCAAATTAGTCTGGACTAAGCCTACTTAGTCCAGACTAATTTGGTAGTGTAGCCATAGCCCTAGTGATCTAGAGAAAAGCCCAGATGCAGTGAATTGGGCCTGCAGGTCCAAGGTGGAATGTCTGCTCCAGGGAGAAAATGCTGACCAACAAAGGCCAAAGAGAGAATGGGGGGGCGGAGGGTGGATTAAAGAAGGGAGATAGGGATGGGAGAGACAAGAGGAGGATGAAGAAGGGAAGAAACTGAGGAGAATACAGAGCTGGGAGTGAAAAAGAGAGGATGGGAGAGGGAGAGTGTTTGTACAAAGCAGGGAAAAGGGATAGAATGATGTGGGGAATTAAAGGAAAGGGGAAATGAAATAAAAGGGAAGAGAGAGGCTGAGATGAAAGGAAAGACTATTATATATTATTATTTACCACCTATACTTCACATTACAATTGTTGTATCATCCTCAACTACCAGTAGAGACCCATTGTTTTACACCTCGTACATACATATTGTAAGAGACAGTCCTTGCTCTGAATTGCTCACTGTCTACTCTAAATGAAGAATGGGAGGAGAGAGAGACACAGAAAGGGATAGTCTGCTTGGCCCTTATGTATGGAACTATGTGATGCTTCTCCCTAATTGTTCTTTCTAAGCAGTACTGTCAATGAGCACAGCACTCTACTGAACAAAGAGTAGGGCAATGTATTCCTGTCTTACAGTGCTAACGAAATGCTTTCCATTCCATCAGTAACTAGTCAGGATGTAAACCAGCAGTATTACAGATAAACATTTTTTAATCTGCAGAACCATATAACTTGTATCCAAGGGTATTAAAAGAATTGACCAAGGAGCTTGCTGAACCATTGTGGCTTTTTAATAGCTTTTGGCACAAGGGGAAGTTTGAAAGCACTGTGGAAAAAGCTAATGTTGAACAAATATTTTAAAAGGGTAAATGGGATGATCTGGGAAAGTATCAGCTGTTTTACAAAATCATGGCAGAGCTAGCAAAAGGCAATCATTAAAGACCTGAGAGCAATCAGTGAAGAACTGAAAGAGGGTAGCATAATTAATGCCAATCAAAATGCTTTTATGGAAGACAGTTCTAGTCAAACTTGATATTTATTGTTTACAAGATTGGCTGATAAAGGTAACTGTGTTGATATAATACATTTAGACTTTAGACTTCTGTAAAACATGTGACTTAGTCCCACATAATATTCTGGGTAAGAAATAGCACTGTACAAATCACCGTTGCATATATCAACTGGATTTTATGATGGTTAGCTGATAGACCTTTCTACCAGCAGTGGACTGAAGACCATGCTTGATTGCTGAGCTGGCACCCATAACCAGTCTGTGCAACTCTTCTAATTGGTGCTGGACTCCCATGCACAACAGAAATCAGGGATTCTTTGTGTGCTCACATAACAGGTTTGCATAGTCCCAGGCATGAGGGGGAATGGAAATGGCATTTATTTTATGCTGTTCATGAGTGGTACAGATATATTTTTTTATCATAGAATCATAGAAACTTGAAGGGACCATGCAAGGTCATGTAGTTCAGTCCCCTGCACTCATGGCAGGACCAAGTACCCGCTTAAACCATCTCTGACAGGTGCTTAATGTGTTGGTGTGAGGCATTACCAAATTTTTAGCACTTTCCTGAAATGCAGGGTTTCATGTAATGCATTTTGTAAATACCAATGGTATAGTTCAGCCAGGGGCGTCACTGGCTGGGGGAGGGACCCAGGGCACGGGCCCAGGCCCTGCCCCCAGCCCGCAGCCCCTGCCCCCTGGCCGGAGATAGGGCCAGGCGCCGCCGTGCCGCCGCGGGCAGCCAGGCCCCGCATCCCCAGCCGGGGACGGGGCCGCCGTGGCCACCAGCGGCCAGGCCCTGCATCCCCGGCGGGGGACGGGGCCACCACAGCTGCTGGCATCAGGGCCCTGGATCCCCAGTGGGGGACGGGGCAGCTGTGGCCGCCGGCAGCCGGGCCCTGGATCTCTAGCCCGATTGGGCCAGAAATCCAGGGTACTGGCACTGGGGTTCGCGGCACGTGCCCCAGAGTGCCCAGCACCAGCAACGCCCCTGACTTGGGCACAGATTATGGATCACTGTGATGAGTTATTAAGACAGGGCATGGAATGAAATTTATTAAAGTTTGGTTCCCTTTTCACATGACTGGAAGTAGTAAGTTCATAAGCTGCAGACTCTAGCTGGTAGATAGCAAGTAAAGGTTTCGGCCAGGCAGCTTTTTGCCCATTGCTTCCTGAACAGCTGGCTGATGGTCATGTGGCGGGAAGCAGTACATTCAGGCAAGCTGCCAAAAGCTGCCTGACTCCCCAGATAACTGGAGCAGGTGTGATTGGGTGGGCCTGCTTTTAAAGAGGCTAAGCCAGTGCACACCCAGGCCCACCCATAGGTGCATATCTGCATATAATCCAATGCAAATTCCACACTTTTTATTTTATGTGTATTCACACAGTATTATAAGAACCTGAAAGGCAGAATAGTGGAATGAAAACACAACACAACAACCAAACTCAGTGCCAAAACAGTCAAAGGTGTATGTTACCAAATGACATGTACAACTATTTCTTGATGTCCCTGGTCCTTCTCTTTTCCTTGGCCTTTCTCGCATCTTCTACACATGTGAGTCATAGCTGGGCTGTAGAGGTTGAATGCACGTTTGTCCATTCCATGTGTTCATTGCCTGTGATATGATCCGGCCTCCCCCCTGTATTGTCCACAGGCTGCATAGTCTTCAGGAGTGCAGCATGGGGCAGGATCAGGTGCTGAAGGCGGCAGTGGAGCCTGCAGTCTGTCAATTAGGGGTGGAGCCTTCCTACTGGGGGAGCTATAAAGGCAGCCACTCAAGCAAGCTGCAGCACCACCTGAAGCAGTACCAGAAGCAGGCAACAGGGCTGTTAACAGGGGAGTTTGGAGGGAGCAAGGCAGACTTATGGCAGAGATTGAGGGAGCAGCTGAAATCACTCCAACAAGTACACGTAGGACAAGACCTAATGGCATAATGCTCACTCAGCAAGGGAGATTTAGGGTAGACATTAGGAAAAACTTTGTAACTAGTGTGGGGGACAAATTAATCAGGGCTCTCAACCTGGAAAGAGATCCTCCCCAATGATGAAGGCCCGTTCCCAGCTGAGACTCGAATAAGCAAAGAACGAGGTGTGGTTCACGATTTATTATTCAGCTGAATAACAAAAGGAACTGCATCAGAGGGCAGCAAAGAAGTGCTAGCTCCTCCAAGCAGGCTCCCCCAACAACTTGAGTGCAAGAGAGAGCCCTGAGGGGCAGCATCACAACACTTTTATTCAGTACAGCATGATAATGCTATGATAATGCTTACATGATTGACAATGTTTTAGAGACCCTTATATGGTTATATTAACACCTATTTAATGCATATTAATGATTAAAGAATGCATATAATTATTCCCGTCTCTGTTTACTGTTGACATTATTTGTATTATCCTGGGCAGCCGCAGTACCTGCAAACTCATTAATTTCTGCCTAGAGGTGCTGACCTTACATTCTTGCAAGGCTATGGTGCCAAGGAGGGTGAGCAGGAGAGAGGAGGTAATACTCCCTTTTCAGTTAGAACAAAGACGGACAGTCTAGCTTACATTCCTTGTCCAGATGGTCAGGAGAAAAAAGCATGAGAAAGAGGAGATAACACACTTTAACTATTAACTCTAGGCCGCTTGTTAATAGAACTTAGATATATAAATTGCCCGAGAAACGACCCCACTACCATAGCAACCTGCAGCCTCTATAAGGCCTATACTATGGCACCTTCCCTACTATTCTACAAAGGAGATCACCTAATATTTCCCTCACACTAGAAGGGTAGCTAAGCTCTGACATAGATTTACAAGGGAGGTTGCAGAACCCCTGCAATCTAGAAATTTTAAAGAACATTTTAGACTAACAACTTTCAAGGATGGTCTAGATTTACTTGGTTCTGACTCAGCACAAGGGGCTGAACTTCATGAATTCAAGGTCCTGTCCAGCCCTACAGTTTCATGGGTCTATACCCCTGTCCTCCACCTCCTTTTCCGCCAGTGTGATTTCTGTGGGTTGCAGGAGCAATTCAGCCAGGCCCTGCCACTCCAGTTTCCCATCAAGGGGTGTTCTGGAATGGGAAGAAATAGTATTGCATGCGGACTGCACAAAAAACTGTAAGCTGAGAACCCAGTTTTTCTGTGAATGAGTAAGTTGAAATAGCACATCTATGCCATGATACAAATTGCTGGGGGGGAAGTACGCAGATAAGATAAGCAATGCTTTGAATATAAACAACACACATTCCAGGGTAACTAACCTTTGAATGGCTTACTATGTTTTTAGATGAGAATTCTGTTTTAAGACATAAAGTGCTCTGCTATTTTAGATGATACTCAGATGTCTCTATAGTATTTATTGTATCAGTTAGACTGTTTCATGTCCCCTGCACAACAAAGGAATACCAAAAATCAAATTTCCATCTTTTAAGCTGCTTGGATTTAAAGAGACACAGTGAACTTGTAGCTAATCAATGGAAAAACAAATACAATTGAAGTATTTTAGTCACAACACATATGCATGAGTGTTGCCTGCCATTAATTGTGGTTTTCGAGTCACAGTGACTTACTTCTTCAAAAAATAAATTATCTCCCCATGCTGAGTGAAAGACCCATGAACATCACAAGGGTAACTGACTAAAACCATGATCCTGAAAGACCCACCCCACAAGCAGACCTGTGCCTGTGCAGATCTGACTCACCTAAACAAATAAGTAATGGAAACCATGAAACTGATCCTGCAAACAAGGAGTTCTGTGACACTTTTATTTTGCTGAACCAGTCTGACCTGACCCTATGACTTGCACTTCCTTACATTTATTTTTCCTCCCATTCTGTAAGTTCTCCAACTCCAAGCATCTGACGAAGTGGGATTTTCTCTCACGAAAACTCATGTACTAAATAAATTTGTTAGTCTTTAAAAGTGCCACAGGACTCCTTGCTTATATTGCTGAATTAGACAGATGCAGCTTTCCCTCTTGAACTGAACCATACAAATGACATTGTTAAATGCACCAAGAAAACAAGCTTTCAAAAACAAATATACATATTTAGCTCTAGTAATTTTCACTTTTGTTGCTGGCACAGACTATAGTAAGGTCAAAAGCTTTCAGAAAGATGTGATTTTATTTTTTTAAGTTGGTGGAGTCATTAATAGCATAAAACAAAGTTGGGCGCATTTTGACTGCTCAAAAGTCTAACCCTGCACTCTAAAATCAACAGCAAAACACCCAAAGTCATAGAAAAACCATACATACATTGTTGGCTCAGACCATTTGCTCTCCCAGGCAATCTGCCACTCCTTATGTATGATCACCCATTTACAGAGCTTCTGTATGTATCCTGAAAGGTTTTGTTGCTGGGTTTTTCAGAAGCATTTACTGTGCAAGGAGTGGAGACTCATGACTCTTCCACAGCAGTAAAAACATACAGTTCAAAGGGGTAACTCACCCATATGCAGACAAAGGAAAAACAGCAAAGGCAGAAAGATGTTTGCAAGCTGGAGTTGCATGTTGACTGGTACAATGTCGTCTTTCCTTCACACTGACTCTGCAGTAGCCACTGTACACAGGGCCTTCTATGTGCTACTGGTTGAGTCTGACCGTTTCCTGTCTTTCTCTCTCTCTCTCTGTCAAAATATTGTCTTCCTGAGCCTGGGAAGTCTGAGACCACTTAAGGGCCCTTGTCCTCTGGTTGGTTTTCTTGAGATCACACTGTATCTCAGCTCCCACTTTTCGCAGTCAGTTCCCCTTTCTCGTCACATGCTTCCTCTTTTACTGGTTTCTTGCCATCTCAGATGATTTCTCAGAGATTGTTTTCATTTGTCACTAGATTCTGTAAGCACCTTCATGCCTGGTTATGGCTCACTGACAAAGAGAGCCAAAAATAATCAAAGACCATTTTAATTTTAGGGACATGTGTCTTTTATATCCTAGTGTCACATCTCCTAGACACAAGCGCTTAGACTCTATGCAGTCACTGTCTTTGACATCAAGAGTATCTGAAGGCTTAAATATAGCACTGATGAAGGGACATGATGCAAAACAAATGTGGATCTATTAGTGAGAGTGATTTCCCACATGAGGAATCCCTACTGCCTTTGGACACCTAGAAGGCCCACACTGAAATCTATGCTTCAAAGGGCAAGACATTCCAATGGTGTTGAACTGGAGGGTAGAAAATAAAAAGGTGCCAACATGAGCTTTAGCAAGGGAAAAGATGTGATCTGTAAATGAGTGTAAGTGAGAGAAACAGTGGGTTACTGTGTAACCATCTTTCTTCAAGATGGCCTGCTCACACACATTCAGTTCTAGTTGTCTACATGCTGCAGCACATGACTGGCCAGAAACTTTTTGCCTTAGCCTGTCAGAGCAGGGTTGGTGGCCAATGCCCCCTCTGGCTGCTCCCACAGCTATATGTATGGCCTCAACCCTGATTCTCCTCAGTCTCTTCTTTTCGTTAACTCTGAGTACCGGGGATGGAGAGAGGGACTTGAATGTATGTGAGCATCCCATCTCAAAGAAGGATGGTTACACAGGTAACCCACCATTCTTCTTCGAGCGTTGCTTGCATCATTCAGTTCTAGGTAACTACTAGCTGTACCTTGGATGGTGGGCAGAGTTTAATTTTCCCCACTGTCAGCACGGCTATGCTCAAAACGGCATCCATAAAACATGGTTGGGTGATAGAGCGACGGATCGTCAAGTCTACAGTAACAAACATGCTACCGACCTGCATATCCGTCTAGGAGAAGACCTGCACAAGGGATGCCAAAGAGGTTATCTGCCACTTTCTCAGGAGAGCTTGAGGCTCTGGTACGAGGGTGACCTTGACCTGTTATGGATGCCCTCACTATTAATCATTAGCTGATCCAACAAAGGAAATCATTGTCACTGGCAATGTTCCACTATCCCACAAGGTGGCAAATGATTGCTGCATCCTGGAAAAAGGGTGGGGAGGACGTGGCTTCTCCATCATCAGTGGGCTGGGTTTAGTCGCCTCTAGATGTGATACACTGCTCTGGTTTACTGTATCTGAAATTTTGGTAGGACACACCAGGGGGGATGGGTGTCCTGCTCCAGTGGGGAAGGACATGTGGGAAGACAAGGTCGTGCACACTATCATGAAGTGGCACTGAAACTGCGGGTGGGGGAGCTGTGAATCCCAGGTCAAAAAGGGGATCCAGGTCCCCCCTGAGGGTCTCAACCGCCATGCCCAAGTGCACTATTATCTGGCAGAGGAGATCATAGTGGATGCTGGGGTCCTCCCTGTAGGGCCATGGCCGAGGATTCACAGCTTCATCTGGAGATGAGGACAGGTGTGATCTCAGGCTGCTATTCCTCAGCTCAACGGTGCCATGGGAGGGCGCCTCCTTGGAGGCCCTGGATACAGGGACCAGCTGCGAGGGCAGTATCAGGGAGGGCCCAATGCTGGCAGCCCTTTATGGTTAGGCTGATCCCACCTGCGGTTGGGATGGGCTCCTGAGCGAGGTGCTGGTTCCCAGAGACTTGGGGAACAGCTTCTCTTGTGGTGCCAAGTAGGTGAGGTCAGCGCTATGGAGGCAGGTCTCAATACTGCCAGTGCCAGGGTGGTCAGCCCTGGTGAGGCACTAGAGCACAGAGATGATAAAGGGGAGCGCTTACGGGAGCACTTGGCTTGTGGCCCCTTTGCTGCTGGGGAGGGAGTGAGCCGCCTATGACCCAGCTTGGCACTGGGGAAGGCGGGGGTCTCTAGGGAGCAGCCCATATCCTTGAAAGGAAGGCTGGCTTTCCTTTCAGCTTTGGTGGCCTGGGAGGCATGGGCGTTGGCAGGAACAAAAGAGTGTTCATGGCTTTGAAGTCCTCCCTCATGTATGGCACCGGGATGACCTCTGGACATTGTCTCTGAGAGGGGATTGGCTGAGGAGAGCTGGAGTGGCACCAGAACTTCATTGCCAAGGTCAATGCTGAGCATGGTTTTGTGCACTCCTCTGGGGAGCAGCGCCAAGAGGGCCTCAGTGCCAAACTAGCACGTTTTGCTGGCGGCCCTACAGGAGTTCCTGATGCACTCAGGATAGGCTGCAGGACTTGCTTCATAGCCAGAGCATGGCACCTCTGCTCTCCATCCTATAGGGTCCTCAGTTTGAAGGACTGACAGATAGAGCATTTACTTGTCTGGTGAGAATCACCCAGGCATTTAAGACACTTCTTATGGGGTTTGTCCCTTGGGAAGGCCTTGCAGCAACTCATGCAGTGTTTGAACCCTGGCATCATGGGCGGTGGATGGGAGCGGTGTTCCAGCTCAAGCTGCAAGGACTCGGTTGAAGCACTGGGTTGCAGCAGGATGATGTCCATGAATAGATCTTCTAGTGTGAATGGGTGGTTCATAAACAGAGCGGAAACACAGGCACTTGCACTAGCGCAAGGAGCTGGCTGTTCTATAACCGTCACTGAGTGTGGAAAAAGGAACTAAGGAGGATCGGGGTCAGGGCCATAAATATAGCCGGAGAGGGTGTTGGCCACCGACCCTGCTCTAAAAGGCTAGGGCAAAAAGTTTCCAGCCAATCGTGTGCTGCGGCATATAGACACCTAGAACTGAATGATGTGAGCAGTGCTCAAAGAGGAAGGAGATATTTGCAACAACATTTTGATATGCTGGAAGAAGGATGGTGGATTCAGAGCAAGGGGAGGAGAAGGTTAGAGATGAGCAATGCTTGGAGGAAGGGATTGGCAGTGTCCATTGAGAAGGAAGGATGAGCTGTGAGGGTGCTGTCAAGAAAGAAAGATAGGAATTGGTGGCAGGCTGGATGGGAGGGATGGGAAGATGAGATAGGAGTCGTTCCTAGATTTGAAGCCTGAGAGATAGGAAGTGGGTGGAAGTTTGACTGGAGATGGAGAAGGGAGGATTACAGACCATGGAGAGTGTGAGATGGTGACAGGACATACAGGGAGAGGTGCCTTAGTGACAGGTTGAAGTGTGAGGGTGGACAAGTTGAGCTGCAGCATGCAGATAACAATGGAGGCTGGGGAGCAGAAAGGACCAATCAGTGACAGAGGAGCAAGAGCAGGCAAAGAAGGTGGGGCTGACAGAAGGGGAGAGAGGAGAAACTGTAAAGCCCAGAAGGGCTGAGGATGAGGGAATGACCAACAGTAGCAAAAGGTGCCAGTAGAGCAAGGACAGTGATAGAAGAAAGGCCTTTGAATTTGGCCAAGAGAAGTGGACTGAACTCCTGGAAGCAACATCGGGGAACAGAAAGGGCTGAGCTGCATTGTAGCCCATCTGAGAGAGACTCACAGGAGAAGTGGTCACAGAAGAGGATACAAGCTGCTGGGGAGGGCTGGGAATAGGTTTAAAGGAGAGGGGAGCAATGGCCCAGTCCTTGGAGAAGGGGGAAAGGTTGAGTGAGGGTTTTGTGAGGGAACCAGTGGCTATTGTAATGGTGGGGGGGGGGGTGGAAAGGTTTGGAATGAGGCACATGATGGAAAGGCCAAAGAAAGGCACAAGAGAAGAAGCTAATGAAGACAACAAGAAATGGATAGGGACAATGGGACTGGAGGAGAAGTCAAAAAAGAAACAGCCAGGATAAAAATGAGTACAGCGGAATGGAAGGAAACTGAGGCAAGCTCTGGGGGAATGGAGAGAAGAGAAGAAAATGGAGGCCCTCTTGTTCTTCTCTGGGAAGCTAATGAGCCCATGGGCAGAGAGGGTAGGATGCAAAGTGTATGAAGAAAAATCAAGGGTGCTCCAGCTCGGTTTTTGATTCTAAAAGGGTGGAGGGGAGGCTGCCAGCAGGATGTTGTCAGTGACAGGACCAGGACTTGAGAATTCACTTTCTGTTCCATTGGCACAAAATAACCCAGATCTGTTGACCTTCAGGATGTTCTCCAAAGCCCCTCACTTTCCCCAGGTATCGGAGGAAAAAGGGGAAGTTGGGCAGCATCTACCCTATCTCTGGTTTGGTTCACCTGTTCAAGCAGGATTATGTATTTCATATCTGTCAAAGGTGCCTAAGAGCTTTCAGGGGGCTGTTGTTCTATGTTTTCTAACTGGGTGAGCACAAACACAGAAGAGGTCAGATTTTGAACAGCTGTGGTCTCCATGAGTAGGGTCATGTGCCTGGAAGTGGAAAGAGTGTCACCACTTTCCGTTTCCAGACTAACCACTAGAGTCTTTCTTGTTTTCTAGAAATCTTACTACACACAGATAAAGAACTTACGAAGAAGAAGTAACACTCAATGAAGACAGAGGTGCCAGCAACATTCAAGGAGAGAATAATGCCTGGCAGAAGTGTGAATGAGCTGAACAGGCAGAGCCAAAGGCGGGGGAAAAAATGAGGGGACAAGCAATCACAGGAGCTAAGAGAGAAGCAATGGATGGAGCGAACTCTGAAGGGCAAATGGGTCAGTCTGGATGAGGAGGGGCTAGAAGCAACAGGAACAAGAAAATGGGAGCTTGAGACCTTAGTCCAGGGAACATGAAAGAGCCAAGAGCTGCTGCAGAAGCTGACTGAGATGGGAAGTGTGGGCAGGAAAGAGTAGAGAGAGGCAAACCAGGAGAAGCCAAGGAGGTGATGTGGAGCAAGGTTGCAGGAGGAAGGGGCAAAAGCCTTCTGATGGAGAGGCCTATGTGGGAGCTCCTGCAAACATAGGAGAGGGAGCAGGGAGTATATGGCTGGGGCAAGAGTCAGCAGAAGACTGAAGTTAAGGATGGATGAAGATCTGCCAGACCAAGGGGATGTGTCAGGCATTTTTTGGTGAGTGCTGACGCAGGGCCAGGAGAATAGGAGGCAGGGATGCAGGGAAGGGAGGCAGGACAGGCAAGTGGGGCAAAGAGGAGAAGGCAGAGGGTGGGGATGAAATGGTGGACAGGGAGGAGTGGCTGTCTAAGATGTTGTCACTGAGCACCACAAATCCTCTATGACATGATGCTGTAATGCTCTGTTCAGTTGTCACAGAAATGCCCACAGTGACCTGATGGTACAACACAATCATTCCAGTGCAGGCCAGCAAGCTGTATTGCAATGAGCCTGGGTGGCTATTTGATGGCAGGTTCCAAAGGGGCAGCCGTGTTAGTCTAGTTCAGCCAAAAAAAAAAAAAAAGCAAAAGGAGTCCTATGGCACTTAAAGACTAACAGATTTATTTTTCGCATGAGCTTTCGTGGGAGAAAATCCCATTTTGTCAGATGCTTTGAAGATGGGGAAACTTACAGCAACCTGCCTCATTCCAGCCTGTCCAGGGAGGGGCTAACTACCGGTAGGTTGGGCCCTGGGGTCCCAGCCATCAAGACAGAGAGGCCAAGAGGTGGTGGACCACCTCAGGGAAGCAGGGTGTATGCCCGCAAAGAGGGGACCTGGGGCTGAGCACCCACATGCTCTCTCATGGGTGAGTGATCCTGAGGCCCAACAGCCAGCAACTTGCTGTGGGAGAATTCTCGCCTAGCCCAGCCTGAGCACCGGTTCTTGCACACATGCCTATTTTTACATTTCCTGTAGCCTGCCACAGGAGTTAGATGCAAATCAACCTCCGTTCTAATTTACCAGTCAAGAAATTCGGTCGGCTCTTCCTACACAAGGAAGAAGACGCAAAGGGAAATGAGAGCCGTCTGTGCAGTGATAGCACTGCTCTAAATTTCCTCCCCTCAGAAACTTGCTAAAAAGGCCTTTTTTTTAAAAAATTTGCCTGAATGTAGATTTTGGAGGCTCCCAGATGTGAATAATGGTGGCCACGGTCTTCCCTTATTCAAATATATATATCCTTAAAAAGGCAGCTTTTGGAGCCTGATTCCCAATTAGTCCCACCATTCATATTTCCACTGTAATTTATTCTCTACTTGCCAGCAGAAGCCAGGCAGGTTCCTGGATAGTCACTGAATACAGGAACTGTAAAAGTAGCTTAAAACCCATTTCATTTGTCTAACTTCCTCTGTTTCTATGCTTGGGGCATAGGCTGAACTGAAGCTGACTGTTGGAATCCACCAGAGCCTTGCTGTCCATAGCAGCTTTCAGGGGAAGTAAAAACTGGTTCAGGCTAGAGAGTGACCTGGCAAACCACTTCGGCCATGGTATAAGTTAGTGCAGTCCCACAGAAGACACATCATGTGCTCACTTACAGTTGGGCCAGTGGCTGCCAAGGAGTGCAGTATGCCTTGGTGGCTGTTTTCTGCAACAGCAGCAAAATGTGGAAAGTGGCATCATCAGCTTTTTAGTTGACCCAAGGCTATAAAGACTGTCTTTGATTGAAAACAGTGCAGACTTCAGCTAAAGTACAAGTGCCTTGAAGCTACCTCCCTAAACCATTCCAGAGCTTCGTATCTCTGTAACTAACATAAGTGAAGGAATGACAAGCATGATACGGCAATCTGGCTAAAAAGTCACAAGGCAAGTAGACAGTGAGACTTACGTTTGCCTGCTCAATCCTGCTGTCTCGTTACCAGCAATTTTCTCTAAACTCCAATCTGTGATACTTGTGTGAATCCACAGAAGACAAGAGGCCTGCTGCACAAGTGGTACAGAGTGTGTAAGTAGGTCTGCTTGACCTTTCATGATGGCAATGAGGCATCAGGAGGAAAAGGCCCAGATTGATTCTCAGAACAAAGACTCAGTTGATGAGACCAGCAGGTAGGAACCAAACCTGTGTTTTTAATTGTAAACTGAGGACATTTAATATTGGATCAGTGAGCTGGCAAACACAGGGGCAAATCTGACTCCAGTGCAGCCCAAGTAGTTTTTGAAGTAAAAAGTATAAGTTAAAAAGTGACCTGTGACTTAAATGTTAACTTCTCTGTTTCTAATACACTTTGTCACCAGGGCTTAACTAGCTGCCTTTAAACACAGCAGTCCGTAGAGTGCGCCAGGGTGCAGCCCCTTTTCTGGCTCCTCCAGAACCTCTTATTGAGGTTCTGGCTGCACGCCTCCCCACACATGTTCCTTTACAGAATACCCATCCGTGGCCCCATGAAGTCACGGGACCTCCTCGCCAACCTCCTCCTGGCCTACGCTAAACAGGCCATCCACAGGACCAGAGAGAGGAGGTTGGCTGAAGGAGGGGCCTGCGACTGTGGGCCTTATTTCCGGTCCCTCGTTCGCGCATGTCTCTGGGCAGAGTTCCTCTGGGCCGTGTCCGCTGGCTCCCTCAACAGCTTCTGGGAGCAGTGGGCGCTGTCTGGGGTTCTCTGCTCGGTGTCCCCTTCCGAATCCCTTGTTATAAACCTCTGACCTCACACCCGTCCCTGTTTTTTCATTAGTTGTCCCAAGGAATCATTTGAAGAACGGCCCAGTACCACCTCCCCGTAGGCTGTGGGAGGGGATTTAGAAGTGGATGGGCTTGTGCCCACCCATCACCGTTTCTTTCAACAGGAACAGACCAGTCTGTAAAACAGTTCAATGGGGACAGGTGGTGATTGGGAGGTGGCTGGCTGGACCAGAAAGGGGGCCTGCAATTAGTTGTGAGAGTGAAATAAATGAAAGACAGTCCCCTTTCTCTGCTGTGTACTGACTCTGGGGAATCATGGTCTGAACACCTCAGTGTTCACAAGACTTCTCCCCATGGTCAGGTGGAGAGCCATGCAGCATCAAGCTCTTTGGCAAAGGCACTGAGTTTGATTATCCTTTGGCTTGATTGACCTGATAGTTAACAAAGAGTAAATGGAACTGAGCTGATGGGGGAAGTTAGAAAAGATTTCCTGCAGGTTTGCAAGAGTGGAGTGAAGTGGGGGCACAAGAGTAGCAGAGAGGCAGAAGTGTGGAAATTGTGGCTGCAGAGGATGAGGAAGGAGAATGAGTTGTTATGCTTTAGGAAGAGCCTGAGGTGAGCAGCAGAGGTTTGGGAATGGCAGATTCTAGACCACATAAAAGCAGCCTTTGGGTTGGGTGCCCATGTTATAGACCTAACCTTCAGGGTGCACCTGCTTGTTTGTTCCAGCCTCACACAGCTCTGAGCTGCCCTCTTGTGTTTCCAAGGCAACACTGTAACCATGATTGCTCAGGCAAAAAAAACTAGTAACTCATCTCCAGGTGACAGCACCCAGGAGTGTAAGTTGCACCTTTACCCCTCTTCTGAGACGAGCTATGAGGGAGCACGGCCTTGTAGCCTGATTCTTTATGATTTGGAACTTGGACTAAGATTGCCAATAGATCTTAATAAGCTTGTTCAGGGGATTGTTCTTGTCCAAATCTGACCACAGATAAACAAAGTTAACACAGACCCCCCAGCAACAGTCAAGAGTTGTCAGGTATTTTATAAAATAATTCTCCAGGTATTTTATAAAATACCTTTTTGCTAAAAAGTGTAAAGCATAGAATTGAGAAAAATATTAGTAAATGCACCATGAAATAATTAGCTCAGACATACAGAATGCATTTAGGGAATCTTTTATAGTTTATAATTTGATAGATTACATTCCCTGTTAGAACTTAAGAGTTGTCATACGCATATCCTAGAGCCAAGAAGGACACCAGATACATTAAAGCAGGGATCTGCAGCCTGTCGCTTCAGAGCCACATGCAGCTTTTTGACTGCCTCCTTGTGGCTCTGGACTCATGGCTCCAGGTCCTCCGGGGGACCCTGAGAGTGGCCCATTCCAGGCTCCTCAAACCACAGGGGGACTTTGCAGGAGGCCTCCTCATGGCTCCAGGCTCCTCCACCCCACCCCACCAGGGGACACTGCAGCAGGACCCTGGCACAGCTCCCCCCACCCCCTACCAGGAATTTACACCCATTGTGGCTCTCAAAACACTTGGTTATTGAAGGAATTTTTAAAATGGCTCTTTTTTATCATTTGGGCTGCCGACCCCTGCCTTAAACTGACAGGATGAATGGAGAGTCTAACAAGCTTAATTGATGTTTAAACTATTAAAACAACAAAGACTAGATAGCTAAAGAAGAGCAAGGTGGATCTGTGATGTCTTTCTTGAGACAAGCTGAGCTGGAGGGGGCTGGAATCTTCCCCACACTTCAGATCCTAAGGTCTTAAACTTTTTTTTCCACCTTTATGCCCTTTTAAAAATAAGTTAGATTAGATCTTCCTTTATCACCCAAATATGGGTGCTTTACCCCAGAAATTGTTGGGGTACATCTATGTCATTGGTTAAGCAGTTTGTGTGTACAATTGACACAAATTTACCCACCATCACCTTTCCCCTTTCTCATTTATGGATTCTTGTGGTTTTTCGTGGTGTTCTATGAAATGTCAAAGGTCTCACTTTTGTAAATCTTGAATTGTTTTCCATTTGCTGAACGAGGCATCATGATCCAAAATAGCTTATCTGGGTTTTTGCATCAGAGATTGTTAAACAAACAAACCCTACCCTGTTATATATCTCATTTCCTTCTATGATCAGATGACTGGTTTTCTGGATGCAGGAAGAACCATTGATGTGATATACCTTGATTTTAGCAAGGCTTTTGATACAGTTTCCCACAGCATTCTCATTGGCAAATTAAGGAAGTATGGGTTGGATAGGTGGACTATAAGGTGGATAGAAAACTGGCTAGATCAATGGTTTCAGCGTGTAGGAATCAATAGTTCCATGTCTAGCTGGCAACCAGTCACCAGTGGTGTGCCCCAGGGGTCAGTCCTGGGGCCGGTTCTGTTCAACATTTTCATCAGTGATCTGGAAGATGGAATAGACTGCACTCTCAGTAAGTTCGCGGATGACACTAAGCTGGGGGGAACAGTAGACATGTTGGAGGGCAAGGACAGGATTCAGGGAGACCTAGATAAATTGGAACAGTGGGCCAATAGAAATCTTATGAGGTTCAATAAGGACAAGTGTAAAATCCTGCACTTGGGACAGAAAAACACCATTCACTGCTACAGGCTGGGAAACATTCAGCTAAATAGCAGCAGTGTAGAAAAGGACCTGGGGGTCATGGTGGATGGGAAGCTAGATATGAGTCAGCAGTGTGCTCTTGCTGCCAAAAAGGCCAATGGCATACTGGGCTGCATCAGAAAGAGTGTGCAGAACCACAGTTGCATGCACATATAGCCATGTCCCTCATGACCTACAGTAGGCCGCCCCTAAATCCTTCTGCCATGCTATGCTCCTCTGCTTTGGATGGAGCAGGGCATTTCAAACACATTTCAGTTCCTGAGAACCGACTACAGCTCTCTTGGCATGACTTCAGGGTTTACACATCTCTGTAAATTTACAGATGGTCCATAAAAATGTATGCATATTTCCTGCTGTCCATAAGTCTGTAATTAAAAGGAAATGTCCATAAAAAACTCTCCCTCACCAGCAGCCTTGTAACTTCCTGCTGTTCTGCTGCTGGTGCCTGGCTTGTCTTCCTCAGCTGTGTCTCAGCATGTTAGCAGTCGCTCACAGACCATGGTGCTGGCCAGGGGCATTGCTGCCAGGGACTTGGGGAGCCAGGAGCCAGACAATGGTAAAGATCTGCTCTGGCCCAGGCTGGGAGTTTTTGAAACAACCCTGCCCCCCTGAGCATGTTCAGATCCTGCTCAGGGCGGGAAGAGCAGCCTGTAGCACAGCCACTCTGGGCTCCAGCAGCCAGGTAAGGGGAGCCTGGGTGGGAGGGTTAGCTTGGGGATGGGCAGCTGGGGAAAGGGTGTGGGTGGGGTCTGCCCAGGGCAGGGGGGAAGCCAGTGGCAGAGTGGGGGTTAGATAGGGTGCTGGGGTGACTCATGCTAGAGTGTGTAGCTATAAATGTGTGTAGCTATAAATGATAGTGTGCCGCTGTGAATGATAAATCATCGGCACTCCCCTTTCCCCCGTTGCAGCCCTGCCAGATTCCTCCAGCGCCTCCCTGCCGCAGCCCTGCTGTTCCGCGGCATGGGTGCTGGATTCTGGCCAGCGTGGGCCATATTCTGTCTGTGGCATCGCCACTGCTTCACAGCAGCAACACACCATACACTTAGGGGGCCGCAGACTTTCCTTTTTTAGAAAAGGGGTCCCCAGTCTTCAAAAGGTTGGGAACCCCTGCCCAAGCCTATATGAAAAATTTGTAAGATTTGACTGTCAAAATTTTAAATGTGGTATTTTAGTTATTTTTGAGCCATCATTAATTTTGCCACATACTTTTTTTTAAAAAAATTAAATGTTCATTTTAACATTGTAGTTCAGCATTAGCTCATTTATGTTAAGTGAAAAATGATCAACTTACAAGCTTCATGATGGAAAGATCTTTAAAAATATCACACCCAAGAATAACGAGAGTCCTGTGGCACCTTATAGACTAACAGGTTTCTTCAGGCATAGCTTTTGTGGGCTCCAACCCACTTCGTCAGATGCATCTATCTGAAGACACTTGTTAGTCTATAAGGTACCACAAGATTCTTGATGTTTTTGCTGTACACAGACTAACATGTCTACCCCACTGGATATTTAAACCCAAGATCAATTTATAAGTTCCAGAGGAGAGTCATGTTAGTCTGGTTCAGCAAAACAAACGATTCTGGGGGCGGGGGGGGGGGGAATAGGGCTGCAGGGTGGGACCAGGGCCACAGGGAGGGCAGCAGTGGGGGCCTATAGGGGGCCCTTTAGGGGGCCCCACAATGGGCATTCATCTAGGGCCTCCAATTTTCTAAGGCCACTTCTACAGCTTCCCTTGATCAAACACCTCTTTGCCCCTTGGCAGGGAGCCCAGGCCACATGGGTGTACTAAGAGGAATTGCCTTTCAGTTTGGTGGTGGCTTTTGTTTTAATGATTCCTAGCCCAGGGTCTTCCCTCTACCTGTCATATTTACTGTGCATGAGTGCAGTGAGCTGCCTGCAGCTGGAGCCAGGACATCAACAGAAAGGGTTCCCCCTCCTCCCTCTCCTCAACACCACTTCCTGACTGTGGTTCTTTCAGTGACTCAGCCAGTTGTAGTCCTGGAAACTGTTAACACCCACCCATGAGGAGCAAGAATGGCCAGAAACACTTGCAGTACAGCAAGGACACTTTAATATACATGAAAAACAAACAAAGAGTTCACTGGAACATTTAACAGATGTATTTATCACATGAATCTTTGTCGGCACAATCCCACTTTGTCAGATGAATGAAAAAAACTAATATACAGGCATCAGTTATAGAGTATGAGTGTTCTTGCAAGGATGTTTACATTCAGGAAGGCCACATAGCCAGTCACACAGCACAGTGTGTCCTTGTGTAAATGCACAAAGTTTGCTTGCTCGCTCTCAGGGCTGAGCTGTCTGTGCCTCAGTGCTGAAACAAGAATACTCGTGAGGTATATCAAGTGGATGAGCAAAGACAGCAGCAGACACTAGGGTCTGATGCACCTCTGGTTTGGAGCATTTATCTGTCCTTCCCAGAAGGTGTGGTTTGATTTCTCTTTCCCTTCAAGATCTTGACTGCATTCTTCACCCAAGGCTTGGAGGGATCAGCACAGACCTTGCGCTCAGCCTGGGTCTCAAACCTGCAAAAAGGAAAGCAAAACAGCTCATTAAACAGCAACAACTTTGTAGTTTTATCTGGAAACCTCCTACCTATCCCTTCCGGGCATCACTTTTCTGCCCCCTTGTCTGTTAGTCTTAAAGTGCCACACAACTCCTTGTTGTTTTTTTACTGGACTAGACTAACACGGCTATCCCTTTTGAAATTGTCTAGTTGTATTGTAAATGCTTTGGAGCAGCGACTATAATTTATGTTTGTATATACAGCAACTAGACGGGGGGCCCTTATCTATATTGGGGCATTTAAATGCAATTATTAACAAGTACTGTACTGGCCAAGTAGCTCATGCATCTTCTTCAATCTGGTGGTCTCTTTGCTTTAATAGTATCCTGCAACAAGGGCTCCAAAGCATAATACTTCTCACTTCTGGTAATTACAGTGTTGTTTCTTTCTCAAGAAAACCTCCCATACCTTGACCCTGTGGCCTATCAGTGGTTGTCTCTGTGACCTGATATGATGGCTGGCATCTCAGGCGACAGTTACTCTGGCTTCCCATTGTTATGTGCCATGGCAGGGTACTAGGAAAATCAGCTGTGGAGAGAATGATCTCTACTTACACAACAGCTGGTAAACGACACTCGTTGGGGGTCATGTAGAAATCCACCAGTTTAGAAAGCCGAATGGGTCCAGTCACGTGACCATCACAACATTCTATAGGAGTATAAGGTGTTGCTGTGAATGAGAAAGTTAGTTAATATCACAGACATTGCATTAGAGCTTCATGCTATTGGGATTTCTCAAGGTCTCAACTCTCCTTTTTAGTCAACTTAGCAAATTACATTAAAACTAACATCTAGGGTTAATGTTCAGCCCCTGAAACAAGCATGAGAACTCCCAAGCTAAGACGGAGGCACCAAGCACCACTAAGCATCTCTGTCCGTTTTGGCCACTGTATTGGGGACCTGAACCTGAAAGGGCAAGTTAAAGCTAATGAGAACACAACTGAGCCACTTGATACTCCACTGTTGTCAGTATGAGGTGCATGACAGGTACAATGAATTTCATGGCTATACTGAGTTAGAACTCAACTCTAGGCATGGTTTTCTAAGGTGGCTTCAGATTTCAGGTGTCTTTGGTTTTGAATGCACAGCTTGAGATGCTTTCAAGAAGCATGATTTCAGAAAGGGCTGAGCACCCACACTCTGAAAATTAGGCCCCCTTCAAAATGAATTTTAGGTACCCAAACTAACTTGTCACAGTGGAAAATGTGGGTCAGAGTCTTCTGCTTCAAAGAAGCCCAGGCTTTTACCACCCTGAGGAGACTCTCCATTAATTGTAAGCACTAGAGGACATATGACACATAACTGAATAATTTTAATTCCATTTTCTGTGGGGCAGTGGTATAAAGACACAATAGTCACTACATTATAGTAACTAAAAACAAATTTGCTGAGATGTCTTACTGTGTCTTTCTCTCCTATTATTCTCCCATACTTCTATGAAAACTGATTTTTTTTTCTTTTTTGCTCCCTATCCACTATTTCTCTGCTGCTGCATCACCCAAATGCAGCATCCTGTGTCTGTTGTGTCACACTTGTCCTGGGGATGGTCAAAAAGTCACAGCAGGATTATGACAATCAAATGGGGAACTACCAGGAAGGGAAGATGGACTTTTAGGAAATGCAAATCCAATTTACATGCACATCTCATTAAGAGGAAGGAACACAATCTTAATGTTATACTCAGCCCCAATATAAGTAGGTGCAATTTCCACTAACTCCATTCAAAATTGCACCTGTTCAGGACAGAGCTAGATTATGTCCAGTCTGTTTTTCTCTAATATTCTTTTCTAATGTGGCTTCTATGATCCTCCCCAAAATTTCTGCTGCTGTCCACTAGCCTCCTAATCCCAGACACTGGGAGCCAGAACCTTGACTGGTGTAAATCAGCATAGCACCACAAAATGCCATGGAGCTACTTCTGTCTACACTAGCTGAGGATTGGACCTCTGCCTCTGTATCAAGGCTCCTACTGACCTGTTGCCTGTTGATAGGAAACCACCAAGACAAAGGTGATCTGGAGAGCTGTCCTGAGGCTGATCATGGTGACTTCAGAGTGGGTTTTTGTCTAGTGTAGAGATGTTCCTTTCTTCCCCTGGAAGCTGAGATGTTAGATCTCGGAGAGAAAGATGGGCAATTTATACTATCTGTGCTGCCTATGCAAGCCATGTTTCAGAGAACTTCAGCAGAGTTCAGGAGAAAAACAAACCCAGAAAATGAGGTGAGATTCCACAAAAGTGTCTAACTTTAATTTATGAGGAAGGAAGTTGTGGGAACTACACAGGAAAACAGAATAATCATTTCTGCATTCTGAGTAAAACAGCTAATGATCTCTGAAAACCCGATTTCACATGGTGTCTGCTGCCAGATTTGGCTACCTGTTGCAGGTGATTCCTCACTCTGCCCCACCGACAAAGAGTCTTTTTTGCACAGTCTAGCCATTTCTTGCTCAATTAAAATATTTTAGATAAACTGCCCCTATGAGAGAATAATCCAAACAGTCCAATTCTAAGTGGAGATAGCACACAGTCCAATTAAAGCACAACAGTGGGTTAATTTTGATTAAAGAATAAAACATAGTTATTTAACTACAAGCATAGAGACTTTTGACTGTAAATGCACAATGACATAAAGATAAATGCTTCTGCTGCTAAACTTAACAAACTAGACTTGGCTCAAGGTAAAATTTTTAATTCATATTTTCATCAACAGGACTGATCACCTATCAGGTAAGAAGGATCGCTCCCAAAGTCAAATGTCTGCTTTCTTTGTCGTCATAGTTGAAAAAGAAAGAGAGATTGATGAAGGAGATACTGTGGGCTGTTTTTGTCCTCTTTCTTTGCCAGAGAGTGGCCACTTGATAGGTGGTGGCCCATCCACTTCAATGACACTTGGCTGGAGCCATCAGCTTGTCCTTTACCTTTGAGAAATATGCTCCCTGGATTTGTCCAGTAACCACATTTTAGCCATAACTTCAGTTTCATTTTCATATCTTCAGGTGTAATTTTTCTACATGTATTCCATCATGCTATTATTGGGCAGTGAGTAAGCACTGGATGAAAGCTCCCTGGCAGAATGTGAATCATCCCTTTTCACTCATTATAATGAATGTTATATTCTAATCTAATTGCATTTTGCACAGGTGTAAATGATGTTACAATGCAGGATAAGCAGGAAATCAAGACAGCTAGTGCAGAGCAAAGTGGTGCAGGTTACCCTGTTTACAGCCAGTGTACAATGACTCGCAAAGGCATACCATGTTCCTTATAGGAGAGGGTGCTGACATCGCTCCTGAGTTGGAAAGATATTCACAGACCATTCACAGTTAGTCACAGAGTAATGTAGTTAGTCAAGGATTGGAAATCTCCCTGACAAGCAAGCCTAGGCTTCAGCCAGTGACTGACTACAGCTGCAGTTTAAATCCTCCTTGACAACAGATCCGGAGGTAAAGTGTAAATGTTCTTTGATATGGGCTGCTCACATACATTTCTTATTCAAGTGTGTACATTCTGTGATGCATGGTCATCTGGAAGCTTTTTGCCCTAGCCTGTCCCCATAGTGTCAGTCACCAACACCCCATCAGTCTTGTGCCCTGGCTGCAGTGCATAGGTGGCACTGACCCTGCCCCCTTTCAGTTCCTTCTTTCTGCTAACTCTGAAAAGCAGGGAGAAAGGGAAGGTACAGAATGTATGTAAGCAGCCCATCTCAAAGAAGAACATTTACAGGTAAGTAACCCTCATTTCTTCTTTGAGTGCTGCTCACATCCATTCTTATTCAGATGACTTACAAGCCTCGTGCAGGATGGTGGGCAGGATTATGGTTTCCCCACTTGTAGTACTGCTCTGCTGAAGGCTGCATCATCGCTTGTTTGTTGGACAATGGCATACTGATTGGTGAACGTATGGAATGAGGGCCAGGTGACTGCCCTTCAGATTTTCTGGATGGGCACCTGCGCCAGGAAGGCTGTCAATGTGGCCTGCACCCTAGTCGAGTGTGCTTTGACCATTTCCAGAAGGGGAACCTTTGCCCAGCAGTAACAGTCTTTGATGCAGCTTGTTACCCAGGATAAGATGTACTGTGACGTCGCTGCCTGACTTCTCATGCTTTTGGAAATAGCGACGAAGAGTTGGTTTGACCTCTGAAACGGTCTGGCCCACTCAATATAGATGGCAAGCACCCTTCTAACATCAAGGGTATGCCACCGCCTCTGGTTCTCCATCATGTGTAGCCCTTGGAAGAACAGTGGGAGAAAAATGTCCTGGTTTCCATGGAAAGAGAAGACCACCTTTGATAGGAAGGCCAGATGTGGATGGAGTTGAACCTTGTACTTGTGGAATACCATGTACGGTGGTTCTGAGGATAGAGCCTTTAGCTCTGACACCCTCCTTACCAAGGTAATGGCCACTAGAATGCTACCTTTGATGACAGGACTAGCAGGGAACATGAGTCCATAGGCTCAAAGGCTGGTTCATGAGCCTGTTGAGGACAAGGTTGAAGTCCCACTGTGGAACCGGGTCGCGTACCTGTGGGTGGAGTTTCTTCACCCCCTTGATGAAGCTGGAAGACATGGGGTGCGAGACAGGGTTGACCCCTTGGAAAGCATTGTGGAAGTCAGAAATTGCTGCTAGATGGACCCTGAGAGAGGCCAAAGCTAGACCCCCCCCACCTTTTAGGAGGTAGTCAAATATAGTTTGAACAGGGGCACTCTCTGGGGGAACCCCTCTGGCTAGCCCATAGTGAGAACTGCTTCCACTCAGCCTTGTAGTTTGCCCATGTGGATGGCTTTCTACTCTCGATCAGCACCTGCTGCACCTCTCTGGAGCAGGCTTTCTCAGCTGAGCTTCCATGCTGTCAGGTGTAAGGAACCCAGGTCTGGGTGCTGGAGGCATCCCTTGTCCTGGGTTAACAGGTCTGGCCTGGGTGGAAGTGTTTTGGGTGGGACCATTGATAGATTGAGGAGCATGCTGAACCAGGGCTGGCAAGGCCAGGCTAGGGCTATCATAATTACCTTTGTCCTGTCCCTCTTGATCTTCAACCAGACCCTATGAATCACTGGGATTGGCGGGAAGCCATAAAGGAGAGGACCCTTCCAGCTGAGTAGGAGTGTATCTGACAAGAAGCCCTCCTCCTTGCCTCTGAGGCAAAAGTATAGGTCGCACTTGCAGTTCACGTTGCTCGCAAACAAATCCATCTTTGGCAGATCCCACTCCTGGAAGAGGTGTCTCATCACTTCCGGGTGCAGAGACCACTCATGCTGAGGGAGGAATTATCTTCTGAGTTTGTCTGCCTGGGGAGCAGGTGGGGCCAGGGTTTGTGCCCCTGTCACCAAGCCCAGGCAGTGAAGAGAGGAGTCACCTCTCCCTAGCCCAGGCAGCAGGAAGGTCTGGCCAGGGGTCAAACCCCAGGCTAGTGGGCAGGTCTGGCCCCATGTCACACCCCTGCCCCCCAGGCCAGTGGGCAGGTCTGGTTGGGATCCCCTCCCCCTAGCCCAGGGGCAAGGCTTGGGGGCAGCAGGCAGGCCTGGCCAGGGATCCTGTGTGATCATTGATCACCCGCCATTTACAGACATGACTTTTGCCTTGTGTTTTGTTCTTTTCTTTCTAGGGTAGATCCTTGCTTTTGTGGGAGTTGTTTGTATCACTTAGCCATTAAGGTAGTACTTGCATTTCATCAGGACAGGCTAGTGTTGACTGATTCCATCACACACACTCTTCATTCACACATCTTGTTCACATAATTAAATGAAATTCCAGAGTATACACCTAAAACAAGTTTTATCAAGAATATAAAATTAAGTTCTAAATTCACAACATCAAGCTTTGTTGGACATTGGTTATAATGTCTATTAAACTGAGTTAGTTATTTCAGTTATGGTATTAAAGAACAGATACAGTGTTGCCTAACAGATGCCTAGGAATTCCTTGAGTGAAGTATATGATATTAACTTATACAGTATTGCCAGTTTCAAGATATCAAAAATCACAAGAATGGCAAAAATAAGTCTTTTTTTTTTTTTGGTCAAAGATTATACTGTGTTTATAAACTAATCTTGTGATGTCTGAATTCCCCCTGCCCATCCCAGGGTGAATAGGTGACAATTAGTGTTGCCTGCCCATTCTCCCACAGATACTGGGCAAGTTTTCATCTTTTTACCCAGGGGTGGCCAAACTTATGGAACTCAAGAGCTACACAAGTTGATTATTAAACCTTTGAAAGCCTCACCAAGGCATATAGCCATATACATTAACCTACTCCAAAATCACTAAGTTTAAAATTCATTGCACACTTTAATTTTATTGTAGAAAGAGGACAAATATTGATCCTACTAATGTCAGATTCTAATAATTACTTAAGGTTACCACGAAAATTAGCCCTATACAGTAAAAACTTAGCTATTGCTGAATGTAGAAGACTGCTGGCTAATGACTAGCTCTATAAAATCCTGACCATGCTGCACGTCTCCCCGCCATCCCCGACCATGCTGTGCTTCTCCCTACCATCCCGACCCCCTCCTGAACTCCTAGGCTGGGGCTGCTTTCCTAAATTGATTTGCTGGAATTCTTCCAGGAGCCTTAATTTTTCATTCAGGAGCCACATGTGGCTCCCAAGCCTCAGTTTGGCCACGCCTGTTTTTACCCATCTTTTATATTTGCTGACTCTCGAGTAAATCTATGGAATTTCTTGTGTCTTGCTTCCTCAGAGCTCCTGTGTGATCATTGTAAATGGCTGGTGATCAGACATGACTTTCATCTATTATTTTTTTTCTTTACGTCTTTCTGAGGTGGATCCTTCTTGCTTTTTGCATCCTGAGTCAAATGAACTTGTTTGCCTCATGGGTTCTCTAAGTTCCCCCACCTGGTTTGAATGCACCTGTAAGCTGGGACCCGGCCAGAGCCCTTTTAAATTTCCTGCCCTGCAGCATGCCCAGGCATTTGGCCTAGGGCAGGAACAGCATGGGGAAGTGCAGATGCTGTGCCGCCTTCTCTGGTGCCTGCCACCCAGCTGCACTTTTTCTCTTATTCTCCTGATACCCCACTCTATCTCCCCTGCTCCCCATTCTCATGCTGCCACTCAGAAGGTTGTGGGGAAGGCAAGCATCACAGCAAAGTTCACGGGAGGGGTGGGATCTATTTAAAAATCTTGAGAACCACAGCAGTAGCTGTGTCTGGTGTGGGTTGGCAGGGTGGCATCTCACAGCTGGGTGTGGAGCCACATGCCAGCTGTGCACCCAGATACCATCAACTTCCCTAGTGCATGGGGAACCTATGCAAGTTGGCTGGAAGTCCCAGGGACAGTATGATCCATCACCCTCCCTCCTACTCGTGTTTGTGAAGCTTCTTGGCTCCTAATATTCAGCAACAGGAACCTGGAGGGGTTAGGGAATGATGTGCCTTGTCAGACACTCCCCTGGGCCAGCTGACCCAGCCCCCCAGTGCTGGGGGTGGGCCTCACAGAGGGCAATTCGCCCAGGGCCCATACACCCCTAGGGACAGCCCTGATGCTAACAGCTTTTCCTCCTCATTCCCTACACAGAACTTCATGGTTTCCAGGTGAAAAGAGGGGGATGGAAACCTGAGTGCAAGTCAGAGAGAAACATAAATGGTTTCTTCAAGCTCATCATGCATGAAAGAGATGCTTAGGGTAGAGAATTTATTGTGTAGAAGATGATCAGAAAAGGCTAATATGCTTGAGTTGAAAATCTGAATTTTGGAATTGAATCTTCCTTTTTTATTTTATTTGGTCTGATCAATAGGATTAGTTGTTTGGGTCTTCCTGGAAGCCATGGATATGCTTAATCTGAACAAAAGGAATATCTGTATTTGGACTTTGCATTTGATATGGCTACACTTTATATGCTGAGGCTTCAAATCAACTGTGAGTGCCTGCAGTTTGCAGCAAAAGCTAGGCCCACATTATCAACCTTCTCTGCAAAATTCCCCTGCATTTGGGAAGAGCACCCAGGACACATGGATCAAGCTTCCCTACGTAGGCCGATGACCAGGCCACGATCCTCCTTGACTTCATCCCCTTTCATGTTCCAGGAAACTTTAGAGGTATGACTCAATGCATTTAATTCACACTCTGGCCCTTCTTGGGTGGTTAAGGAAACCAAGTGAATTTCTCTCTGGCAGAAATTGAGCCCCTGCCTCTGAAATCTTCCAAAGATCATACACTATTCCAGCCTGTGATGAAGTAACTATCTAAGTGCAATGTACAAGCACTGAGATTTTTATTCTGGATAAAATTCACAGAGAAGTTAGTGAAGAACCTCTACACCTCTTCTCTCCAGAGCTCCAATACAGGAAGACAACCATTTGATGCTGTTTGCTGATTCAATTGCTCCTGATTTCTGTCTCTTTTCTCTTTGGGGCTCACCGGCTCCCAAGACTTCACAGCCAGAAGAATTAGGAAGCAACAGAAGCAGAAAAGAGGAAGATCTACAGTAGAACGTCTATCATCACAGGACTTGTGTTTGTAGTCAGTTGAGGCAGTGTTAAGCACCAAGGTTTTATTGCACAGACTGTTCATAGAATCATAGAATTATAGGGTTGGAAGGGACCCCACGAGGTCATCTAGTCCAACCCCCTGCCAAAAAAAGCAGGACCACTCCCACTAAATCATCCCAGTCAGGGTTTTGTCCAGCTGGGCCTTGAACACCTCCAGAGATGGAGATTCCACCACCTCCCTAGGCAGCTTATTCCAATGCTTCACCACTCGCCTAGTAAGGAAGTTTCTCCTAATATCCAGCCTGGACCGCCCCAGCTGTAACTTGAAACCATTGCTTCTCGTTCTGCCCTCTGTTACTACCAAGAACAGTCGAGTTCCATCCTCCTTGGAGCAGCCCTTCAAGTAGTTGAAGGTTGCTATCAAATCCCCCCTCAATCTTCTCTTCTGCAGGCTAAATAAGCCTAGTTCCTTCAGTCTTTCTTCATAGGGCTTGTGCTCCAGCCCTTTGATCATTTTTGTTGCCCTCCTCTGGACTCTCTCTAATTTGTCCATGTCCTTTTTGTAGTGGGGAGCCCAAAACTGGACACAGTATTCCAGATGTGGCCTCACTAGTGCAGAATAGAGGGGAATGATCACATCCCTCGATCTGCTGGTAACACTTCTTCTGATGCAGTCCAGTATGCCATTGGCCTTTTGGGCTGCATCAGAAGAAGCGTTACCAGCAGATCGAGGGATGTGATCATTCCCCTCTATTTTGCACTAGTGAGGCCACATCTGGAATACGGTGTCCAGTTCTTGGCTCCTGTTGTGTTCCTGGTTTCCAGAAGCTTCTTAAATCAAAGATCTGAGAGTAAGCACGGACCTTGCCAACTCTCCATTTCCCTGGTCACATCTGCACTGCATGAGTTTCCACTCAAAACTACTTGTCTTCATGGGCAGTGCTACTGTGCTGCACCATGGTGGTACTTAAGTGAAGACACTTCAACATCTTTGGGAGAGCTTCTTCTGTCAATGAAGTTAATCCACTTCCCCAAGAGGTATCTGCACTATGGATAAGACTTGTATAATTAGGGGTTACAATCAATTGCAAGGTGCAGGTAGAGCTATGTATTGTCAGCCTCCTGTTGGCAGTAGAGTTGTGGCATCTTGTGGAAATAAGTGAGAGCATCGTGAGGAGAACTGATTCCTTTGGTATTCAGCGGGGATGGGTCTAGTGGCTGAGTGCTCTTTCCCTTTCCTTCCTTGCTACTCTAGAGGAACAATCAAACAGGGTTTGTAAGGTATCTTGGTCCCTGACCCATCTCATCAAGCCCTGTTGTGACAGACCCAACTAAGTGCTATGGAGAGGTCCAGGATGGGAGACCTGACACCTGTCCAGGAAGTTATCGGCCATCACCCCAGCTAGATTGAAAGAGGAGCAAGTGTGTGATGACATGGGCAATAAACAGGTCACCTTGCTCCAGATTCTTGGCTGGTGTAAATCTGCCATTCCCCTGAAGCCTGTACATCAGTTTACACCACTGAGGATCTTGCCCATTTACCTTCAGAAGCAGGCCCTTCCATGCCCTTCCTATAGTGGCTATATGACTGTCAGTTCCAGATATTCATTGTCCTTCCTTGATTACATAAGCAGATTATAGAGGAGGAGAGCATGGAGAGTTGATTTGCAACCCCTTGACCTAGAGCAGGGGTCTGCAACCTGCGGCTTTGGAGCCACATGCGGCTCTTTGGATGCTCCCTTGCAGCTCCAGGCTCTGTCTCCCCCACCTCCCTGCCACTGGGGGACACTGTGGTTGACTTACTCCTGGCTCTGGGGCTCCCCCACCACATGGGGATCCTGTGGGTGGTTCACTCTTGACTCTGCCCCCACCCTGCCATCCTGTCAGCCCAGGGGGAGAACCTGGAATGACTTGGGGAGAGGCTTCAATTTCCTCCCTCCAGGGGATCCTGTGGCAGGTGACCTGGCCTAGCTCCCACCACCTGGAGGCTACACCCACTGCAACTCTCAAAACACTTGGTTAATGAAGGAATTTTTTAAAATTGCTCTTGTTACTTTTTGGGTTGCTGACCCCTGACCTACAGAGAAGCTGGAGGAAGTCCCTGCACTGGCTGAAGTTTCCTTTTCATTTGAAGAGAGAACTCCACTTTGCAGATGCACGAGGGAAAAGAAAGAAAAACTAGACCAAACATCCTAATTCTGCAAATAGGGAAGAGGAGAATGTAACTGCAGGACCATTGCTTCCTTCCCTGTCTTGATGGGAAACAAAGCAAGAAACAAATCCAGGTCCATGCCCACTTCCTTAGGGGGGCTACTTGCCTTGCTCACCACAAGAGCCTGGCCAAATATGCAGTGAGCCTTAATCAAGTAATTCTCATCCACCTGGGTTTCCCCGTCACTCAGTAGTAACTGAGTTTAGGAAAACAAACAAGGAATCCTGTGGCACTTTTAAAGACTAATAAGCTTATTTAAAACTGCCACAGGACTCCTTGTTTATTTTGCTAAACTAAACTAACAGGGCTCCCCACTGGAACTCTGAGTTTAGTTCACTGCTGCCTATGTGCAATGTAAACCAGTGGTTTTCAAACTGTTTTCCTTGGGATCCAGTTGAAAAAAAAAATCATTAACGTCTGTGACCCAACAATTACATCCCTGAGCCAGGGGCATCACTGGCACCTGGCACATGGGGCTTGTGCCCCGAATCCCAGCGCCAGTGCTCTGGGTCCTGGTGGGGCCCCTGCCTCTCCTGGTCTCTGGCCAGATCTGGCCGGAGATCCGGGGCCCGGCTGCCCGTGGCGGTGGCGGCCACTTCCAGCCCCTTCCTAGGCCAGGCGGCCCCATGGCTGCAGCTGCTGGTCCCTGCACTGTCCCTAGCTGAGGGCATGGCCTGTGGTCAGGGGGTGGGGCCTGGGCCGGTTCCCCGGGTCCTTCCCCGGGGCAGCGATGCTCCTGCCCTGAGCAATGCCTTCCAGACTTTTGGTGGCAGCAGCAAGGGGCGCCGTGACACAGTGCCTGAGAGTGTGCAACCTAGTACTAGGTCTCGACCCTAAGTTTGAAAACCACTGATTTAAACCCCAGTCAGAGCCAGATGTAGGCACACGTAATAATATAACCTAGAGGGGTGAATGTCACCTTCTGTCCATCTCTTTTTTTCTTTTTGTCTCCGTCCCTCTTTCTTCTTTCTCTGGGCACTCACCTGGGTCCTCAGCTGCTGCACCTGTCTCAAAGGGTAAAGTATTTTCTGAAAGAAATCATTGTCCCTTTTTTAAAACCGCTGTTGTCAATAACAGGAAATTGACTTGTGAATCATGACATTTTAAATCTTGCAAAAGATGGCTTTAAGAAAAAATCACTAGGTCAGCAATAAAATTGCAAGAGTTGGCAACCCTGTGAAATCCCAGCCTGGCACTGTGTATCTCCAGCATTAGTGCAGGTCACTAACTGTTAACAGAAACAACCCCTGAGAAACAAGAAGTTGCACTACTGACAACAAAATAAATGTGTGGGAGGAGTTAATGAAGAACTGCTGTTCTTAAGATCATAAAGGACTAGGGCTCTAGAGGTCTAAAACTGCTTCTCAAACTTTGCTAACTTGGACCTCCTTTGAAAATATTTTAGGCAGTGATGACCCACTCCAAAGAGTGACAAGACAACCCCATGTACCATTGTACCCTTCCTTCTTCACTGCTGCTGGGGGCTGCACTGCTTTCCGAGCTGGGTGCCCAGCCAGCAGCCGCTGATCTTGCTACTTCCCTATAAAGGTTTTGCAATCCCCTTTCAGGATGAGATGCCCAGCCCCTCATTTTGAGAAGCACTGAGGGTTGAGACTCTGCATGTCACCCACCTAACTTTCAGGTGAATAGAAGATCACTGCAATTCACAAAGCCAGAGCTAGGAGAGGGCTCATAGTCACACATAGCTGTAAATGGCTAAGAGCACTAGGCATCTCCAAGTCCCCAGCTCAGGCCTGGATGTAGCTACTGATCTCCAGGAGAGGGGTGGGACTTAGCACACATTGTGCTGGTTGGCATCTCCCACTGGCTGGCTTAGGAAGCCCCTCGCCTAGCATGCTGTCTATTGTGAATCATGGTATGAGAAGTCTTTTGCTTGCCATTCATTGTAGAGGGACTTAAGGTCCCTAGCTCAGGATTTGTGAATCATGGTGACGCTCAAGGATACAAACAGTTAGGAGCTTCACCACACCTCTCTGCTTCCGTGTATCCAGGCCTCAATCTGCTGTGAAACTCTGGCTACTTTGCATTGCTGCAGCCATTACTTTGCATAAGGTTGTTCACTATCTGGCCGAGGACTTGTAACAGACACAGTGGCCCAGATCCTCAAAGATGTTTCAGCACCTGATTCCCAATAATTTCAAACACTGAGTTCCTGAGCCAGTGCTCTTTTACTTAGTGAGAGGCTACAGGAGTTTATCGCTTGTGTAGTGTTGTCTTCCTTTCATCCTGGAGTGTTTTCTAGGACAAACACCCTGTTAACATGTGTAATGATCTTCAGGGTTCATTAAAGACCATACCACCGAATGAGTGAGGAACAGAACTTTAATCATACAACAGGTATGTACCAGGGAGCAGCCACGTTGGATCTTCTCTAGGGCATGTCTCCCAATTCACACAACACCGGCCCATGCTAGGGAGTGTCTCCAAATTCACAACCTTCTACAAGCATATCACTAAAGTATGTGCACTGTGACAAGATCTGCTGGGACTTTGCAACTCCCTACTGGAGGCTCCACAGTCCTACTACATCCTGTCACACAGGAAGGAGCAGCTAAGGTGGCTTCTCCAGGCCTGCCTAGAGAGGCCTTATGGAAACAACCAGTCAGAGCCCAGTAGTCTCACAAAAAAGGTGTAGAAGAGCCTTAGCAGTCAGTTCCTGGCTGGGACTAGAGGGGTACTGGAGTAAGCCCCTCTCTGGGAGGGACAACCAGAGCTTGGTTCTAGATACATTTCTTAAGCTGGAAGAAATAGACCTGAGAACTTGATTTCTCATGTCAGGGGTGGTGTTAGAGAAGGTGCATGGGAAGAGTCCCAGGGAAGTAGCGGCAGTGACTGAAAGACCATGATGAGGTTAGATAGATGGCTGTTGCTGAACTCTATGCAACCCCTGGAAGGGTTCATTTTGACTGAATGACCTGGACAGAGGGTGGAGTCACTGAAAACCTGCCAATGGAGGTTGATGCGTACAGGAGCAATGGGAGCAGGACAAGGACTGCAGTACCACATGCAGAAGCAGGAGGTAAAGAGGAGATGAGTGCCCCCTTGTATAGAGGCTGTGAATAATAGCATCATCGGAACAATAAGTTTCCATGTAGTGCAGATAAAACCTCACACTTTAGTCTTTTGAGCTTCCTTGTTGTGGTTTTTTTCCCCCCTGCTTTACAGTGCAGCTAATGTTTCCAGAAGCTCTGTCCCACGCACCTTTGCAATACCCTGATCAAGTACAATAGCCCTTTCGTAGGACTAATCACATGCTTCAGATGAGTATCTGCAAGTGGAGGGCACCTGAGACCAGATCCTCAGAGTCATTCAGGGGCCTAACTTCAATAGACTTCAGTGGGAGTGTAAACGAGGTCTGAATTTCCCTTATTCAGCCAGCTAGAAGGGAGGCACCTTATTTGCACAGGCTTTGTATTTGCACAAGTACTTAGCAAAATTTCACCGTATACAGATAAACCCACTTAGGTGATGAGCATGATGAGAAGTACTTGATTTGAGTGGTTTGTGTTACAAATCCCTTTTAACTGAAGGGACCATGAAATGTTGTCTTTTAATTATATATGTCCTTTGGTAATATGAACTGTGTTTAGCCTGCTCTGATGAAAAAGTCACTGTTATGAAAATATAACTCAGAAGAGTGACAGGCCTTATTTTCGGTGTTATAGACCAGTGTTGGAACAGACAGGCCAGAGAGGTGGAGGGGTCAGGAGATTCTGTGGGTGCTGATAAAGAGCTATGCCTCAGGCAATGCCTAATTCCTCTCTTATTGTTAAAAAATAGTCCAATTGATTCCTTATGGAGTCTTATGTTATTCTGAGAGGGACATGCCTCTTCTCCTAAAAGCTGAAATCACTAGAGGGTTGAAATCTGTTCAGGAATCAGGAGAGCTGACTGAGGGCCAGTAGGGGTTGGTGCCTGTGGCCAGTGAGAGCAGCCAGAGAGCAGGTGGCTGGCAGGAATGGCTAATGAGAGCAGCCAGTGGGTGCTGGTGGATGTGGCCAGTGAGCGGGTAGCCAATGGGAGTAACCAGTGGGTGGAGCCTTGGATGGTGGTGCCATCATCTGTTGATGGGGAGAGCCAGTAGCTGGGACTTGGTGAGATCCAGAGGTGGCAGATGACAACTGGAGGAGACTGGCTGATTCTCCCCCCCCCCCCCCACACCTCTGTGAAGTGGACTCTAAAACTATGATGGTCACTGTAAAGGTAAGGAAGAAGTGAAGGACACGCTCCATGTATACCGGGGTGGGGTGAGTTCTGCTTATTGGTTTTGTGAATCCTGTACTACACCGTCTCCCCCAAATCAGTGCTGGTTTTGATATCTCCTTTTAAAATTTTGATATTATTATTATTATTATTATTATTAAAAGTTGTCTGTACTGCACTCAGACTTATCCATGCAAGAGGCCTTTAGGGCACACAAGGACTAGTGTGTGACTTCCCAGAAGACTGGGTGGGGCCTTGAGCCAGATGGTGTTGTAACACTGTTAGGAGCCCCTAGATATAGATCCCAGCCCTTTGCTGCTTCCATCTTGGCTTGGCAGAAGGGTTACATTTTCTGGGGGCTCACCCAGGGTCCTTGGGTCAGTATCCCACACAAGCACACCTGAGTGATCTGTTAAGATGGGACACAATCTTTTCAAATTTAGAGTTAAACAAAACTTGTATAATGGCCTTCCACCTATTAGAGGAGTGGTGCAATGGGGTCAATAATGACCCTAAGAACTTCATACTGGGACTAAAGATACCTGAGGGATTTGATGAACCTGTGGTGTTTGCCAGTTGAGGGTTATTGGATGGTGAGATTTGTTACCTTACTCATAAGCTGGAGTTCTTAGCTTGGAAATAGATCATGACTGAGAAGTTTTCAGACTACTTGTATGGTTCCCAGTTTAAAATGTGGACAGACAACAATCAGTTGACTTATGTGTTGACAATACCAAGCTGGATGCTACTGAATAAAGATGTATGGCTGTCTTGGCCACCTACAAGTTCAGATCCGGGAGAGGCAATGCAGATGCAGATGCATTATCACAGCATCTGCAGCATCAGACCTTACAATGACTCCTGTAGATTGAGTCAGAGCTCTTTGCAGTGGGAACTGTCAAGAGCCAGAGGATCAGGGGAGTCCTCATGGCAAACTGGAGTCAGAATATAGCATTTTTGGTGCTTTCCTACAATGCTGCAAAGAAAGTTGCTACAGGCATCACCCCCTGTCCTTTGATATTTCAATGAGAACCAAGATTACCCATTGACTTGAGTTTTGGTGTATCTGAGAACAGGGATATCTGTGAGACTCATCGACAATATCTTTCATGACTGAGAGAAAAGCTGAAGGATTCATATTGGTTAACTACATCAGCTGCGCATAAGAACTCAGATAGAAACAAGCGTCAATAGAATGGAAGGGTGCAGTCACAAGACCGGGACATAGAGTAGTACTATGCAATCTGGGTGTTGCTGGCAAACACAAGATTGGTGACTGAGGGAAAGCAATTTCCTGGTGGTGGAAAAGTTGGAAGATTGAAAAGTTGGAAGATCTGAGTTAGAAGATTAGACCTGAGACAGTATCAGGACATGAGAAAAACAGTACATGAGAATCTCTTACTACCTGTGGGAGAGTTGGCCGGCACCCTGATGGAGTGAACTAAGGTGAGACAGATTCTGAACTGATTCTGTAGAAGAAGATATTCCAGTCATATACTCCAATATGTAGACAAGATCCAGGCCCCAGTTAAAGGAACTCAGCAAGAGTTCCAGTTTTCCAGCTCTGAATCCCATGGCTGAAGCATTCAGGTCTGTTGCTGAGGCCCCCACACTGACAACAGGAACAGGATGGGACACTCAAGCATTTTCACACCTTGGGAATCTACAACAGACCACTGATGACATTTTTCCAAAGGGATAGCCATGTTAGTTTAGTCCAGCAAAAAAAAACAAGGAGTCGTGTGGTACTTTAAGACTAACAGATTTATTTGTCGCATGAGCTTTCGTGGGAGAAAATCCCACTTCATCAGATGCTTCGAAGATGGGTGAACTTATTACATTCTGTGAGTTCACCCATCTTCAAAGCATCTGTCGAAGTGGGATTTTCTCCCACGAAAGCTCATGAAAAAAATAAATCTGTTAGTCTTAAAGTGCCACACAACTCCTTGTTTTTATTTCACTGATGACATGGCTAGGTTATTGGTTTCAAGGGATGCACATCTATGCACCCCTGGGCCACAGCCATAACTAGTAATTTTTGCGCCTGGGGGAAGGACTCCAGACAAGCCCCTCCCCCTCCATGCCCCAATCGAGCCTGGGGCCCTGACCCTAGTGAGGGATTTTAGAGGGTGGCGGGGATGGATCCAGCTTCCTGCCGCAGCTGCGAGTGGATCAGGATTGATTCGCTGCTGCCACAGGGAGCCAGATCCATCCCCTGAGCCATCTAAAATTCTGCTGGCAGCGATCCGGTTCTGTCTTCTCCATGGCTTGCCCGTGGCAACGGAAGCTTCCCAGATGGTCCAGCAGCAGTTGGGGATGGATCTGGATTCCCCAGGCCTGCCGGCAGTGGCAAAAAGCTTCTACCACCGCCAGCAGGCTGTGGGGATCTGGATTCATCCCCAGCTGCCACCAGACAAGCAGGGAAGCTTCTGCCAGCAGCAGCAATTCAGATCAGCTCCACCCCACCCCCCGATGGCTTGCCAGTGGCGGCAGAAGCTTTCCCACTTGTCCAGCAGCAGCTGGAGATGGATCCTGATCCCCACAGCCAGCCAGTGGTGACAGAAGCTTGCCGCCGCCACCAGCAGGCTGGGGAAATGCAGGTCTGTTCCCAGCTGCTGTGGGATGAGCTGGGAAGCCTCCATTGCCACAGGCAAGCCAACTGGGGGTGCAATCCAGATTGCCACCAGCGGTGGCGGTGGCAGAATTTTCAGAGGTTCAAGGGATGGATCTGGCTCCCCGTGGCAGCTGGGAGCATATCTGGATCCATCCCCAGCTACTGTGGGAAGCCAGATGCATCCTCTCTGCCCTCTAAAATTCCCTGCCAGGCGCTTTGCCTCGTTCACCCCGGGTTAGTTACGGCTCTGCCCTGAGCTATGATTTTTCTGTTCACTTGTGCACTGGGATTGTGCGCTTTTAATGCCAAAATGGCAATGCAATGTTTCTTTATGAATGCGTACAACCTATTCTACAGGATTAATATGATGCCATGTTTCCTACAGCAATATGTGTGTGTACAGAGGTGAAGCATGTTCCATAGCACAGACCCTTAGGACTTCCTCTTTCATGTAATTCTCCAGCCACTGTGCTAGTGTTACCAAAATTTAGGTACCAGGATTGTCTTGGTGCCGTCAGAGCCAATAACCACACCAAGGGTGAAAAGGTATTTGCTTTATTGCATTTGTGATCACAAATGGATCCCCTGAATAAAGACAGAGAGACCCCGATTACAGCAAGAGTTTAGCCTTATATTCAGTTATATGTAATAAGCCATATAAGGTTACAGACAAAGAAATGATACATAATTGGCTAAAAGAAATTAAGGGGAGTGGGGAGGTAACGGATTTTTAGGGAGACGGGAAGTTATGGGAGTTCACAGAAAAAGGGAAGTGAGGGGGGTTTTGTTAGTGCCTGTCTGGTAAACAACATGATGTTTTTATTCAAAGGAAATGATTTCATGCTACAGCTTACAGGGTTTAGCACTATATGTCAGCTTTCGGCTTATAGAGTTTAGTACCATAGATCAGCTTACACTAGAGGGAAAGCAAATGCCCTCCCTGGCTCAGGCAGAAGTAAAGAGAATCACGTGACAGGACAGAAGGGGAGGGGTCACAGGGGTTTAGAAACAGAGAGATACTTGGAATGACTTGGGGCTTTTTTCCTGGGAAACTCCATGTTGAAACATCTCTAAGAAGAATTGCTTCCTGCCTTGAAAAAGGCAGAGAACAGCAATAAACCATCACAGCCAGACCTAAGGGGGCAAGATGAGCATATTTATAGCAGTGTTATAAGTTTAGTATGCATGTTTTATCTTTTATTTTCTCCTGGTAACTCCTGACTCATTTATATTGTAATTCTTTATTAATTTTCTGTTTTCTCACTTAAAATCATACTCAACAATGAACCAGTAGTTGTTTTATCTAAAGCTGTCTTGCAGACCTTAAAGGGTGTGAATGCAGAAGGCTGGGCACAAGCCATTTCAGTGTTAAATGGATGAACCTGAGTCTATGGCAATTGTGGGAAGAGCCCCAATCACTGAAAGACAGGGGCTCCTATGGTGGTATCTGGGGCTGGGGATGCTCAGTGAGGGACTGTCTGCTATGTGACTAGAGAGAGCATGCTTACTGCCTGGTGCTAGCTACATGCAGGAAACTGGAGTGAACTAACTCAGGACTGAGTGGTGATTTAGCTAGGTGGGGTAAGTTGGGGTTCAGGAGTGGAGACTGGGGGTCACAGCCGCACACCAGACCAGATCTGAGGAGCAGCCTGCCAAAATCGGACAGTGAGGACACCCAGGTGGCTGGTGTTTCTGCTGCTTTGGATCTGCCAGAACCAGAAAAAGAAATGCAGAGGCCTGTGCCTCTAGCTGAGAGATCCAACAAAGACCCCCACCAGTCTAGGCCCAAGAAGAATTCCTCACAGTTCCTAACAGACCCATACTCAATAGACCTGACAGAATTATAAAACTGGTTAATAGGTTACTTCTGACACACCTGGAGTAAATAGTGAGGAAGTAATACACCTAGCACACAGACTTGTGGCAGCCATTATTTTTTCCGTGGAAGAGGGTTGCCTGTAGAATAGGGTTACCAGATGTCAGGCAAAAGAAGGACATGTCCTCCTTTTTACTTTCACGTCTTCCATCTGGCAGGCATTTTAGAAATACATGATTTTGTCTGGCTTTTTACTTACAGGGATTAAACTATGCTGGAACACCCCAGAACACCCTGTTTTTAAGGGGAAGCATTCCAGGGCCCCCTAAAAACAGAAGAATATTACATTAATACTACTTTTTCTCCATTTTTTGCCAGTATCCTCCTTTTCATACTTCCTTGTCCTCCTTTCTATGCTTGGGTATCTGGTAACCCTACTGTAGGACAATATCATCAGTTCTTTGAAGAGCTCCATCACCCTCTTTGCCCACGGGGTGGCAGCATGGTCCCATGAACAAGGATCTGGAGTCAGGAGATTGGGCCTCTGAGCCAGGGGCGTCTCTGCCCCAGGGAAGCACCCGGGGCACCGGCCCAGGTCACACTCCCTGCCAGGAGGCCGTGCCCCCTGACCGTAGGACACGCCCCTGGCTGGGGATGTAGCCGGGAGCGGCCGCGAGCAGCTGAGTCCAAGATCCCCAGCCAGGGACAGAGCCAGGAGCAGCCTCCATGGCCGCCGGCGGCTGAGCCCTGGATCCGCAGCTGGGGACAGGGCTGCCGCCATCACGGGCAGCTGGGCCCTGGATCCCTGGCTGGGGACGGGGCCAGGAGTGTGGCCGAACCCTGGATCCCCAGACGGGGATGGGGCTGCCGCAGCCACAGGCGGCTAAGCCCTAGATTCCCAGCCGGGGACAGGGTTGCCGTGACTGCGGGTGGCTGGGACCCGGATCTCCGGCGTGATCGGGCTGGAGACCGGGAGAGGTAGGCCCTGCCAGACCTAGGGCACTGGCACTGGGATTCGGGGCATGTGCCCCGTGTATCCAGCGCCAGCGACGCCCCTGCTCTGAGCCTGTTTTTGCCTCTGACTCACTGTGACCTGGTTCAACCTGTAACCATCCCCCTATCCAGTAGCTAGTCAGGGAAAGATCTCACTACCCAGCTGCGTTCTGGGCTGTCCAAAATCTCCTTTCTTCAAAGAGGGTGAAAGGAAGGAGTGGAGCTTAGCTGTCATTGATCAAGTTTTAGCTGAATTATGCAACCACCCAGCAAGATTTATAGGAACTTTTCTGTACACACCCCAGACATATCTCAGAAGTTTGTGGCTCTAGGCTAGGCCTGTGGTTTGTACAGAGAACGCAGTGCCTGCTACCTTACAGCTGTGGCTCTGCACATATAACTGCCAACCAACTTTAAACTTTTGGGGTTTCCTCTAGCGTTGCTCGATTTCTAATCCCCTAACTCATGGGCAGCATCCTCTGGAGAAATTGCAGCCTCTCCTTTGGTCTGGAGGCTAACAGCAGGAAGACAATTTGGGGAAACTGGTACAAAAATGAGTACAGACAAAGGAGTAACTCCTTTGAGGCGAAGGGGAATAAGCTGTGACTACATGCAGACAAGAACTGTAAGGAACAAATGGTCCAACAGGGGCAGGGATACAACCAGAGCTGGGGAGTGCTTATCCCTTGGCTCTGTGGAAGAATTACATCAAACCCTGAGTGACTCTGCTTGAAGGAAGGCACCAGAGATGAGAAGCAGGAGATCAGCTGGCATTACACTGGTCTGATCAAATACCGCCTTCGTGGGTGAGCCAGTTGCCCAGGGTGCATGCAAGTACATGTGCCAAGAGGAATTGACTTTGAGTTTGATGGTGGCTGTATTCTTTTATTTTTAATGATTCCTAGCCAAAGACAGCCCAAGAGTTCTTGGAGCCCTAGGCAAAGTATGACTTTGGTGTTCCCCTATCCCCATTCAATATAAAGAAAAATGATAACACATTAAGATTTATATTGATGAAGTCAGGCCAGAGTAGCCTTAGAATGATAAAGGTCCTCTTCCCTGCAGGCAGAGGATGGATGATTACAGCATACTTAGTCACACCTGAGGCTAGGCAAAGGCTGCTCCACCCCATTAAAAGTCCCACCTGTGCTAAGAGCAGGGGGAGAAAACAGAGGGAAACAAGCTACTAAAAGCTTGTAGGTGTGGGGTTTCCTCCACAAACCAGGAATATAGTGCTTTTTCCTGGGAGAAGTGCTGAAGAAGGGACTCAGGCATGAGCCTACCAAGAGAGATTGAAACTGCCCAGCATGGAGAGAGCACCAAAACAACAGCTTGGCTGGAGGAGCCAGAGAGAGGTGTTCTGGGTCCCACAGACATAAGGGCTTTATCCACCAAGGCTCAGACACACCCCCACCCCCAGAACACTACAGTTGAGAGATGCTGAGAGTGGGCTGGGAAGAAGAAAAGGCTTGCTCTGACTGGGGCAGATTTACAGAAAGCCTAATTTGCCTAGGGGGATGACTGTTCTCTGGCAAAGCAGAGGGGCTGCTTTGCCACAATATTTTTAAATAGAGGGGAAAAAATCACTTCTATCTCAGGTGGTGCCCCTTTACAACCTGGAGCCCAAGGTGACCACCGAATTTGTGTATAAGATTGGACTGGACCTGTTCCTAGCCCATAGTCTGCCCTGTACTGGTCACATTTGTTGTGCATGCGTGGGTGAGCTACAGCACTGCAACCTGCAGAGAGAGCTCAACAGAAAGGAGCTCTTCCCACCACACTTTACCTGTTAACAAAACTTCCTGACTGTTGTTCTTTCAGTGATTCGGCCAACTGTAGCCCTGGAAGCTATTAATGTCCACCTGTGATAAGCAAGAATGGCCACAAGCACTTGCAGTGCGGAGGGCGAGGACCCCCGATGGGCCAGCCTTTATTCCACCCTGACCCCACAGCCCGCTGGGGACATCAGCTGGCAGCTCCTACACGGAGCCGTGAGCATGGGCGTGTACTTGGCATGGTTCACCCCACGCCCTGAGGCTTGCCCCTTTTGCAGAGTGAAGGAGACCCTGGTGCATGCCTACCTAGAGAGCGCCAGGTTGCAGCCCCTTTTCCAGCTCCTCCAGAACCTCTTATTGAGGTTCTGGCTGCACTTCTCCCCACCCATGTTCCTTTACACACTACCCATCTGTTGCCCCACGAAGTCACAGGACCTCCTTCCCAACCTCCTCCTGGCCTACGCTAAACAGGCCATCTACAAGACCAGGGAGAGGAGGTTGGCTGAAGGAGGGGCCTGCAACTGTGGGGCTTATTTCCAGTCCCTTGTTCACGCACGTCTCCAGGCAGAGTTCCTCTGGGCGACATCCGCTGGCTCCCTCGACAGCTTCCAGGAGCATTGGGCGCTGTCCGGGGTTCTCTGCTCAGTGTCCCCTTCCAAATCCCTTATAACCCTGTGACCTCACACCCGTCCGTGTTCTCTCATTAGTTGTCCCAAGAACCTATTTGAAAGACAGTCCAGTGTCACCTCCCCTTAGGCTGGGAGAGGGGTTTTAGAAGCGGGTGGGCTTGCGCTCACCCACCACTGTTCCTTTCAACAGGAACACTTGCAGTGCAGCAAGAACTTTTTAATATACATGAAAAACAAAGAGTGACCAAGTTTATTTATTGCACAAGTCTTTGTAGGCACAATCCCACTTCATCAGATGAATGAAAAAACACTGATATACATGCATTGGTTGCATCTTGTGGATGTTCTGGCAAGAACATTTGTGTTCAGAAAGACAGCATAGTGGGCTGCATTGCATAGTGCATCCTCATGTAAGCTCACAGAGTTCGCTAGCTCTCAGGGCTAAGCTGTCTGTCTGTCAGTGCTGAAACAAGAATAGACCAGTGAGGTACATGGAATTCAGACCACAGAGATGAGCAGAGACACCAGCAGACACTCTGGTCTGCTGTATTTCTGGGGTAGAGTGACTATCTGCAGTCCCCAGAAGATGTGGTTTGGTTCCTCTTTCCCTTCAAGACCTTGACTTCCCTCTACACCCAAGGCTTGGAGAGGTTAGCACAGACCTTGCACTCAACTTGGTCACAAACCTGCAAATAGAAAAGCAAAACAGATCATTAAACAGGGACAACTTTAATATATTTTTTTTAGAAACCTCCTACCCGTCCCTTCCCTGACATCAGTTTCTTGCATTCATTTCTGTCTTGTCTCATTAGACTTTAAATTCTTTGGAGCAAGGACAATAATTTATAAATATGTATGTACAGCACCTAGTACACGTGGGCCTGATCTAGACAGTGGCTCTTTAGATTCAATTATTAATAAGTGCTGTACAGACCATCAAACTCACACATCCTCTTGAATCTGGCTGGGCTATATGCTTTAATAATAGCCTGTAACAAGGGATCCAAACCTTAATACTTCTCACTTCTGGCAACTAGAGTGTTCTTTCTTTCTCCAGAAAACCTCTCTAAACCTGACCTGTGACCTGTCAGCAGCTATCTCTTTAACCTCATGTGATGGCTGGCATCTCAGCCTAACAGCTTCTCTGGCTTCCCCTGGAGATACACAGTAGCAGGCTAGCAAAAGAATCAGCAGTGGAGGGAATGGTCTGTACTTACACAAAAGCTGGGAAGTGACACTTGCTGAGAGTCATGTAGAAACCCACCAGTTTAGAAAGCTGGATGGTTTCAGTCACATAAGCATAGCAACAGTCTATATGCAAACGGGAAGATGGTGTTATGAAAAGGGAGTTAGTTAATATCACAGCCATTGCATTAGAACTTAGTTGAGGTTCCACCCCTGCCAACCCCCCCATGCAGTTGGGGTGCAAAATCGAAAGCCAGCTCGGAGTACCAAAGCCCCTTCAGCCAACCCTGCATGGTGATTTCAGAGTGGGTTTTCATCTGGCATAGAGCTGTTTCTCACCCTGGAAGCAGCGGAGGGAAAGATAGGCAATTCATCCTGTTCATGCTGCTTGTGCAAGCCATGCTTCAGACAACTTCAGCAAAGTTCAGGAACAAACAAGCCCAGAAAACAAGCAAATTTCCACAAAAAGTGTCTAACTTTAACTCATGGGAATTACACAAAAACAGAGCAGATCATTTCTGCATTCTGAGTAAAATAGCTAGTGATCTCCAAAAATGGGATTTCACACACTGGCTGCTGACAGATTTGGCTACCAGGTGCAGGGTGATTCCCCACTCTACCCTAAAAAGTTTGTTCTACATGATCCAGACATTTTTTGAACAATTGAGATATGTTAGTGGTTAAAGTATAATGTGAGGGGCCCTGGAACCTTCCTAATCTCTGGAATCCCTTCCTGTATTGTCCAGGCCCCCTTCATGCATGTGTGGGCCTGATTTTTGGTAGATTCTGGAATCTGGGCCACAGAGCTCCGGCCTGTCAGATTTGTGGGCCCTGGAACTGTGTTGCAGGGTGTTCTGGCTTACTTTAACTCCTGAGATATGTGCAAGATAGATAAAGTGCCTTAGTCAGAGAAGAATTCCTAACAGCTCAACTTTAAATGGAGATAGCACACCCCTAAGTTTAACAACAGCAGAGGATTAATTTTGATTAAATAATAAAATAAGTTTATTTAATACACGTAAAAAACAAATAAGGAGTTCTATGGTAGTTTTAAAAACCAACAAATACATTTATAACATAAGCTTTCACAGGCACAATCCCACTTTGTCAGATGAATGAAAATAGTTAATATAGATCTACTGTTCACAGCTTATAGTCTTCTTGCAAGAACGTTTGCGTTCAGGATGACAACATAGCTGGTCACACTGCACACTGCATCCTTGTGTAAGGGCACAGAGTTTGCTCACTTTTAGGGCTGAACTGCCTGCCTGTCAGTGCTGAAACACGAATAGTCCAGTGAGGTATATGGAATTGAGAACAAGTGGATGAGCAGAGACCCCAGCAGAGAGTAGGGTCTGGTGCGCCTCTGATTTGGAGCATTTATCTGTGGTTCCCAGAAGGTGTGGTTTCACTCCTCTTTCTTGTCAGGATCTTGACTGCCCTCTTAACCCAAGGCTTGGAGGGGTCAGCACAGACCTCGTGGTCAGCCTCAGTCACAAATCTGCCAATGGAAAAGCAAAGCAGTTCATTAAAGAGGGACAACTTTGTATTTTTATTTAGAAACCTCCTACCTATCACTTCCCTGACATCAGTTTCCTGCATTCTTGTCTAGTTTGATTGTAAACTCTTTGGAGCAGGGGCTATAATTTTTACATATATTTACAGCACCTAGCACAGATGACCCTGATCTAGATGGGGCCCCTTAGACACAATTATGAATAAGTTCTGTACAGGCCATTGAGCTCACACAGCCCCTTCAATCTGGCTGGGCTGTTAACTTTATGAACATCCTACAGCAAGGTCTCCAAACCTTGATACTTATCATTTCTGGCAATTACAATATTATTTCTTTCCCAAGAAAACCTCCCTTATCCTAATCCTGTGGCCTGTCAGCAGCTGTTTCTGTAACCTGATGTGATGACTGATGGGTTCTCTGGCTTCCCAAGGAGAATCAGCAGTGGAGGGAATGGTCTATACTTACACAACAGCTGGTAAGTGACACTCGCGTGGAGCTGTGTAGAAATCCACCAGTTTAGAAAGCCGAATGGGGCCAGTCACGTAACCATAGCAGCATTCTATAGGCATAGCAGAAGGTGTTGCTGTGAAAGAGAGAGTTAGTTAATATCACAGACATTGCATTAGAATTTCCTGCTATTGGGATTTCTCATGGCCTTGGCTCTCCCTTTGGGGCACCTCAGTGAATTCCAGCATAACTGCCAACTGGGATAACATTCGACTCCTGAGACAGGCATGAGAACTCCCAGGTTAAGATGCAGGGACCCAGGGCTGTTAAGTTTAAGAATCTCTGTCTCTGTTGGGTTCTGCAATGGGGAGCAGAACCTGAAAGGGGAAGTTAAAACTGATGAAAAACCTACTCATGGGGTCACACCTGGGCCACCTGGCACTTCACTATTGTCATTATGAGCTTCACAATGGGTACTGTGAATTTCACAGCTGCCCTGGGGTTAGAGCCCAGCTCTAGCCATGGTTTTCCAAAGTGGCTACAGATTTTGTGTGTCTCTGGTTTTGATGACACAACTTGAGATGCCTTCAAGAAGCCTGGTTTTCAGAAAGCACTGAGCCCCCAGCATCTGAAGATTAGGTCCCTTTAAAATGAACTTCATCTACCCATACTAACTTGTCACATTAAAAAAGTGGGGTCAGATTCTCCTGCTTCAAAAATGTCCAGGCATTCACCATGCTAAGGAGGCTCTCTGTTAATGGTTAGCACTATGGCACACGACACACAAGTGAATAATTCTAATTCCATTCTGCATAGGGTAAGGGTACAAATGTACAGTAATCACTATATTATAGTAACTAGAATCCAGTTTGGTATTATTCTTTCTCTCTTTATTCTCTCATTTTCCATTAAAATAGATAATCTGCTCTGTATCAGCTTGCTCTCTGCTACTGCATCAGCCCCACCTGAAGCCAGTATCCTGTGCTTGTCATGTCACAATTACTTCACTTGGAGTGATCATAAAGTTACAGCAGAATTATGACAATCAAATGGGGGACTAGCAGCAAGAGGAGATGAACCTTTAGGACATACAGCTCCTATTCACATGCACATCTCATTAATGAAAGAGGAAGGAATACAATCTTAATGTCATACTCAGTCCCAATATAAAAAAGTGCAGTTTCTACTGACTCCATTCAAAGTTGCACCTGTGTAGTTCAGAGCTGAATTATCTCTAGTCTATTTTTCTCTAATATTTTTTTCTAAGATAGTTTCTACAATCCTCCCAAAAGCATCTTCTTCTGTCCACTAGCCTCCTAATCCCAGACACTAGGGGCCAGCACGTTGTCTAGTACAAATCAATGTAGCTCCACAGACGTCTATGGAGCTTTCCTACCTACACCAGCTAAACATCTGGCCTTTTCTTGTGTATTAAGGCTCATACTGACCTGTTGCATGTTGATAAGAAACCACAAAGATGAAGGTGGCCAGGAGAGCTGTCCTCAGGCTGGTCATGGTGACTTCAGAGTGGGCTTTCATCTGGTGTAGAGCTGTTTCTTTCTTCCCCTGGAAGGTGAGATGTTAGATCTAGGAGGGAAAGGTGTACAATTTATCCTGTCCATGCTGCCTACGTAAGTCTTGCTTCAGAGAACTTCAGAAGAGTTCAGGAGAAAATCAAGCCCAG
>ML682036.1:164472-183917 GCA_007922195.1 Podocnemis expansa
TGGAAATCTCCTTGACAAGCAAGCCCAGGCTTCAGCCAGTGACTGACTACAGCTGCAGTGTTGATAGCCACCTTGAACACAGGTCCTCTATTTCTCCTATGTAGTTCTCCTCTCTTGATTCCTGAAAAATTTCACAGGCCACCTGTGATCCTACCTACACAGCCAGTCGCACCCCAGGCCTTGGTCTTTGGATTAGGTGCGGACATCACCACCCACTCACAGTCTTGGACATGTCATTCTGTCTGTCTCCAGGTAATGCAAAGCACAGAATCCTGGCTCCACATTACCACGTTCCAAAACAAACCAAAGGACAGATGCAGCCACCAACAGGAGAAGGAGTTATGAATATTTTTCATTACACATCAGCCTTTACCTTTGACACGCTGTCCTGAATTAGCTTTTCCTACTCACTCCCTGCGCAGACCTTCCAGGTGAAGAGACAGGGATGGAAACCTGAGTGCCAGTGTAGGACAGCAATGTTGGAAACAATCAGACAGAAATATAAATGGTTTCTCCAAGCTGATGCAGCAGCTATCCTTAAAGCTAAGGCATCATTCATCTCTACTTCAGTAGACCCTACCAAAACATGCTTAAAAGAGCTGCTCCGGGCAGAAACTTTTTTGTGTAGAAGATGATCAGAAAAGGCTGATTTGCTTGAGTTGAAAGTCCGAATTTTGAAATCATATCTTCCTTTTTTTATTTTATTGGTCTGATTAAGAGGGATAGCGGCTTGGGTCTTCCTGGGAGCCAAGGGTGTGTTTAGTCTGAACAAAAGGAATATCTTTATTTGGACTTCACATTTGATATGGATACACTTCACATGCCAAAGGGCCAAATCAACTGTGACTGCCTGCAGTCTGCGGCAAAAGCTAGGCCCATGCTATCTACCTTCTGTGGAAAGGTCCCCTGCATTTGGGAAGAGCTCCCAGGACACGTGGATCAGGGTCCCCTACTTAGACCAATGACCAGGCCACCTTCCTCCTTGACTTCATCCCCTTTCATGCTGCAAAGCTTTAGAAACATGACTTGCTGCATTTAATTCATACTCTGGCCTTTCCAGGATGGTTAAGGGAACCAAGTGAATCCCTCTCTGGCAGAAATTGAGGCCCTGGGCCTCTGAAACACTTCAAAAATCATGCTTTCGTCCAGACAGTGATGAAATAGCTTTATCTGGATGCAGTGTATTAGCATCCAGTCTTCTATTCCAAATTCACAGAGAAGTTAGCAAAGAACCCTCTTCCAACTCCCCTCTCCACAGCTCCAGCACAGGAAGGCATGTGTTTGCGTACTATTCACTGATTTAATTGCTCCTCATTTCTATCTCTTTTCTCTTTGGCGCCCATTGTGTGCCAAGACTTCCCAGCCGGAAGTATTAGGAAGCAACAGACGCAGAAAAGAAGAAGAGCTATAGTGCAGCAACATCTACCATCACAGTACTTGTGTTGGCACAGTTAGTTGAGGCAGAGTTAAGCACCAAGGTTTTATTCCACAGACCGTTGTGTTCCAGGTTTCCAGAAGCTCTTGCCAACTTTCCATTTCCCTGGTCACATGTGCACTGGGTGAGCATGCACTCAAAACTACTTGTCTTCATATGCAGTGCTACTGTGCTGCACCATGGTGATACTTAAGTGAAGAGACCCCTACACCAGTGGAGAGCCTCTCCTGTCAGTGTAGTTAATCCACTTCCTCAAGAGATGTCTACACTAGGGGTTAAGTCAGTATAAGTCTATCATGCAGAGATGTGGATTTTCACCCCCCCCCCAATGAACATAGTTACACAATTATAGATCTGTAGTGTAGACCTAGCCTAACTTGAAGTCTTGTCCCAGCAATTATTGGGCTTCTTATAAAACCAGGGACGGGTTCACAAGACTGTTCTTTGACTTCCTAAATCCTGGCCGTATGGAGGGAATAACTCACTAGTGTTACAAGGGTCCTTTCCTAACACAGCTCATCTCACATACTACTTTCCCATGCAAGCCTCTTGCTTCCCTCATATTCCCCACTGCAGCTTTTGTCTGTTCTTATGACTAGTACTTTTTGGCCCACTGGTGATGTCCATAGTCTGAAAAGGAAGATCCAAAGACTGATCAATCTGTCCAGCAGCTAAGCCTCACACCTGTGGTTATACTAGAGGAGGGACATAATTCTTGTTATCATTCCCCATGCTCCAGGCTATAAAGACATAATCAGCTGAGGTCAGTAAGCCCCTGCCTGCTATTATGTAGGTTTGAACAATTAACCCAGAGGAAAAAGCAAGAGTGAGTATGTGTACATTTTCCCTTTCCTCTGAAGTATCCAGAGCCAGTAATAGCGACAGTGAGATCACTGGTTTCTTCTGCTAGGGAATTTCCTCATTTCCCATATGAGCAACAGGTTCAGAGTGGGACTTGCTGACCACAGAGGCCAGGTCAGTGATTTTTGTATGTGAGCTGTGTTTAAAGGCTCCCTCCTTTTCTCTGCTGTCCCTTGGAGGCAACGATTTTCAACAGCCCCCTGCGTAAGGGGAACCCACGTTACTGTGCCACTATTCAGGTTCTTCTACTGTACCCGTCAGCAGGATATCTGAACACACAAACATAATGAGTGATATCTCTCCAGAGGGACTCCACTACTCACCATCCTGCCTCAAGGGGAAAGACCATGTGTTCGTGCGTTTAATTAGTCATTTTAAATGATACGGTTGATTTAGCTGTGTGGGGTTGAGTCAGCTGGTGTGCTGTGTGGGAAGGCCAGACCATCAATGTGCACTTTGCATTTGGATAGGTGCAGGGGAAGATTTGTAGTGAATCTTCCTGCCAGTGGGAGAGAGAGGACCACAGTGGTGGGCCAGCCACTGAGAAAGTACTGTTTGCAGCATGACTGACCACAGTGTTGCAGCTGGCAGGGCCACTGAGTCTCAGGAAAGGAAGGTAGGGTGATTGGGTCTCAGAGTGAGGAATTTCTGCACATATCCAGGGCCCAAGCCAAATCAGAACTGTGCAAATGAGGGCAGGCATCCCCATCCTCAAAGGTAATGTGAAGAAACCAAAAAACTTTTGAGGATCTGGGCCCAAGACCCTTCACTTGGCCCTCAATTCTACAGGAAGCCAGCAGACACAGGAGGACAGAGATGACTTGCTCTCCATCAAACCATGTTGTTGGAGAGGTAAACAGCTGTCTGCACCAACTGCAGTTAGCTGGAGGCTGACACTTATAAACCCAGGTTCATTGCACTGCAGTAATCCAGAGAAGGGTGACAAACAATGCTAGGTGTTCTAGCCAGTACAGGAGGCAGTGTCCCAGGCAACCAGAGATCACTGGGTGCAACACTTTGTTATGGAGCTGGACCCTGTGACAGTCACCCTCTGTTAGCAATGCAGAACTCCTAGACGGTGAGCTGTTTGTGGGAAAGTGTCCTAGCCCCAGAGGTAGGGAGTGGCAGGGGGGAGTCGAGTCACACTTCTTGCTGCAGACTCCTTGAAATTCCTCCTTTGGCTTCATCTCTGTTTGAGTTAAGCAGTTCTTCTAATGGGTCAGTTTCTGCACTAGCGGGATGCCTTGATTGTGAGGTGCAGGTAGAGCTGTGTATCATCGGCCTCCTGCTGGCAGCTGAGCTATGGTGTCTTGTGGAAATATATGAGAGCATCATGGGAAGAACTGAGCTTTTTGGTATTCAGTGGGGATGGGTCTAGTGGCTGAGGTACACTTTCCCTTTCCTCCCCCCCCGCCCCAGAGGAATAATTCACCCATGGTATATGAGATGCCTTGGCCCCTGACCCACCTCTGTTAAGCCCTTTTGTAACAGACCCAACTAAATGCTGTGGAGAGATCCAGGATGTGAGATCTCACACCTGCCCAAAGCTGATGGACAGTAAGGGATCAGCAAGTCATCAGCCCCAACTTGACTGAGAGAGAGGCCACTTTTCAATGTTCCCTCTAAGCTGTTGATGCAGCTGAGCAACTTACGGTGCTCATGCGCAGCAATTTGTAAAGCTGTTTAGCACCCCAGCCCAGTAGGCTTAATCCCTTTCTCTCACCCTAACCCACCAGCCAGCTCTCCTGTTTGGACCTCCCAGCCTAGCTGACTCTGTCTTCCCCCCAACCCTCCGCACCCTTTCACGACCGGCTGCCTGACTGTCCCCAACCCAAACCCCCACTCCCAGGGTCATTTACCTAGCTGTTGGTGTGCTGCAGCCAGGCCACGGTCTGCTTCTCCAGACCATAGCAAGCTCTGACTGAGCATGCGCAGAGGCTTGGAGCATGCTCAGTCAGAGCATGCTCCGGGTGGGAGTTTGAAAAGCTTCCAGCTCTGCGGAAACTCTCTGCCAGTCAAAAGAATGTGTCTTCTGGCAGGGTAGGGATTGCGGCTGCTGGCCGTGTGCAGCCAGCAGTATTCCCTGCACGGGTGAGCAGCGGGGCCTGTGTGCCCACTTTCCTGCACAGCTTAGAGGGAACACTGCTGTAGAGGGGCAGGGGTGCAATGATCATCTTGGGTCAGATTTTTGGCTGGTGTAAAGCTGTTGCTTGCTGAAGCTGATAAATCACTTTACACCACTCAAGATCTCACCCTTGTACTTTCAGAAGCAGGCCCCCCATTCACTCACTGCCATCAGCATGCTCCTAAGAAACTTCTGCTATAGTGGTTATGAAACTGGCACTTGCAGATGAGCATTGTTGTTCCTCAATTACATAAGCAGATCTTGGAGGAGGGCAGTGAGGTTGATTTTCAGCCCCTTAACCTAGACAGAGACTGGAAGAAGTCTCTGCACTGGCTGAAGTTTCCTTTTGTTTGAAGAGAGAACTCCACTTTGCAGATGCACCAGGGAAAAAAAGAAAAATGAAACCAAACATCCTACTTCTGTGAATAGGGAAGGGGAGAATGTGACTGCAGGACCATTGTTTCCTTTTCTGTCTTGATGGTAAACAAAGAAGGGAACAATCCAGCTCTCTGGCCACTTCCTGGAGGGTATCTGCATTGCTCATCACCAGAGCCTGGCCCAGTATTCAGGGACAGAGCCTTAACCATGTAATTCCCTTTCACTTGGGTCTTCCCCTTCTATCCCCCTTCTCACAGTAATCACTCTGAGTTTAGTTCACCACTAGCTACTGTGGTGTTTTGGACTACCTACGGTTGTTGCGGTTCTCATTGTGATGAATGGGAGGGTTCTTTCAGTGCTAGGAAAGCCTGTCTGCCTGGCTCCCTCTCTCTGTTCTCCTTCAATAAAGATTCCCTACACCGTTCAGAATATGCTGCCTCTCATTATGGAATTATAATTCACCTAAAAATCTTACATTTTATGACAGAGGATAGGATATGAGATGGAGCTGGCTATTTTGAACAATCCTGGCAACTGTGGAAAAGCAGGATGCAATGTAAGATGCAAAACTTTTACTCACTGCTCGCATGGGGGTTGGGTTGTGACTCTGAAACATGACCTGTTTGCCTAAGGGCTGGCTGGCTATTCTGCAAGCTGATCTACCTGCTGTAAGTACAAGTCAAGGGATAAACAAGAAACACAAGAGGGCAGCATGGCTTTACTTACTACAACCCTTGAGCTGTTTGATCCTTTCTCAGATTTGTGGGAAACATATACAGCCCGATTTCATAATTTTGTAATAACTAATGATGTAACTGATGAGCGGAAGGTACCAGTTTTTCTAACAATTATTGGAGTTAAGATTTATAGTTTGATATGTGATTTGCTTTATGGGGAGAAGCCAGAGCAAAAGCCTTACGGTAACCTAGTGGAAGTTCTGGGAGTGCATTTTTCCCCGAAGCCACTAGTAATTGCAGGGAGGTATAGGTTCTACCAAAGGAACCAAGGTGAAGGTGAATCAGTTGTACAGTTTGTAGCTGGCGGCACACTGTACCTTCAAGAACATGTTAGAGGAAATGCTGTGTGACAGGCTGCTGTGTGGCCTGCACAATGAATCAACAGAGAAACACCTATTGACTGAAGAACAATTCACCTTAAAGAAGGCTGTTGAGATTGCAGTCTACATGGAATGCGTCACCCAAGAAATGCAACAGATTGGAGTCGGTGTGCATAAAGTATCCCCACAACCTACCCACAGGGCACTTGGGAGACAGGAATGTTACCAGTGTGGGAAGCAGGGTCACCTCGTGTCAGAGTGCTGAAGTAAGGAATTACTGTATTGACAATGTGGCAAGAGAGGGCCTACAAACAAAGGAAGGATGAGCCAAACCGAAGAGGCAGACCTGAGAAAAATGGGCCATTGGTTTGGCAGACTAAAAGGGAAATTCTGTGTGCAGTAGAGCAGACTCCAGGTGATCATAGGGACACCCAATCGGAAGATGAAGAGTCCCTCCATGTTTTGTCTATAACAGCTGGCCCATGAAAATTTTGGGTGACAGCTGTGTTGGAAGGTAAACCTGTATGCATGGAATTGGACACTGGTGCAGCTGTTTCATTAGTGTCCAACATTGTGCATGAGAAGGACTTTCAATATCTGCCATTTAAGCAGACAATAACTGTTCTGAAGACTTACACTGGGGAGACTCTTCCCCTGTTGGGTACTACTGACGTGAAGGTAGAGTTCAATGGACAGACTGCAAAGCTACCACTGTTTGTGGTGAAGGGTAATTACTCAGCCCTAAGGGGAAGATCTTGGATCAGGAAAATCTAGCTCAATTTGGAAGAAGTGCTTCAATTGACTAAAGAAGAAATAAGTCAGGCAGCGGTACTAACAAAACACACTGTTATTTTTAGAGAAGACTTACACAGCATGAAGGGAATCACTGTGAAGTTAAATATTAAGCCGAACTACCAACCAAAATGTTTGAAAGCCAGATGGTGACATTTGCCATCCAACCCAAGATGGAAGAAAACTTGGAGCAACTACTCGAGGAGGGAGTCTTAGTGCCAGTTACTCATAGCCAATGGGAGACACCCATTGTTCCAATAGCAAAGAAGGATGGCTCCATTCAGATTTCTCAAGATTTCAAGGTCACTGTTAACCCAGTGTTTGCAGATTCGGCTTGGAGACAAAAATTTAGCAAGACTGATTTGAGTCAAGCATGCTTACAGATGAATGTTGAAGAAAAATCTCAAGAATTGTTGACAATCATAACGCATAAGGAGTTGTACAGATAATGTTGTTTACCTTTTAGAATTACTTTGGCCACAGCTCTGTTCCAGAGGGCAATGGACCAGATTTTTAGTGGCTTATCAGGAGTACAATGCTATCTGGATGACATCCTGATCACTGGCAAAAATGAGGAGGAGCACCTTACAAACTTGAAGGCTACTCTTTAAAGACTGGAAGAGTATGGTCTACATGTTAACAGAGACACATGTAAATTTTCCAGACCTCAGTTGAATATTTAGGATCTATAATTGATGCTAATAGTCTCCATAAGTCTCCGGCCAAGGTTAAGGCTATTGTGGATGCTCCACTCCCTCAGAATGTAAGCCAACATCACTCTTTTTTAGGGTTATTGAACTATTATGGCAAGTTTATTTCTCAGTTAGTGAAACTCCTGAAACCCCTACATAAGCTTCTTGGGCTGAACAAGGGCTGGAACTGGACTGAAGCCTGTGATGTTGCATTTAATGAAGCTAAACTCGCTCTGGTAAACTCTAGTGATATGTCCTCACTCAGTGGTAGAATTGATATAATGCTGGTTATATCGATTCTAACACTGTTGAGTCCACACGTTTTCTTAGATCGAAATGACGCACCTCATCATTTCGATCTAAGGGTCATTGTATCGATCTTACAAAACTAGCTTTAAGATCGATATGACGGTCATTTGGATACTGTTGGATCGAAATGATGCCGTGTGGATGTGTTATTTCGATTTAATGGTCAAATCGAAATAACACTATTCTGACCTTCTTCCTCCCAGGGTGCAATGCACCTGCCATGAAGCAGGAAGCCCTGTGCCCTGGGAATCAGAACACTCTGCAGACATGGTGGAGAAGCATGTCAGAGCCTCCTACCGCTAGCTCTGCCCCACAGCATCGGAGGGCTCCAGTATGGACCCCCAACAAGGTCAGATGCCTCATAAGCATATGGAGCACAACGGACATATGTGCACGGTTCCAGGCAAGGCACCAGAACTGTGACATATATGCTGACATGGCCACAGCAATGTCAGCCAGAGGGTACCACCGCAGCACTGAGCAGGTGCAGGCAAAGGTTAAAGTCCTGCGGTAGGACTATGCCCGGACCGGAGAAGCGAGGCAGCTGCAGGGGCAACACAGCATGGCCACCTGCCCCTTTTATCAGGAGCTGCACAGGAGAGAAGCCCAGCAGACTCCCATTCAGGGCCATGGACTCAGCAGAGCACACCCCAAGGGCCACATCCTCCAAAGTGATGCCCCTCAGACAGCGAGGCGTCACTGGACGTGGGCAACACCAGCTGGCCCGGAAGTGCACCACCTACAGAAGCCCTGCCGTCCAGCCCAGAGCTGTTCCCTTCATGGGAGCACAGGACAGTCACCCCCTGAGGAGAATGAGCAGGAAGGTGGGGAGACACCCAAGGCCCCCCCGCATGGAGCCAGATTCCAAGTAGGGGACATCCAGGCAAACCTCCACAGTGCCTGTTGATGAGTGTTCCTCCCTGCTCCATGCAGGCTGGGCCAAGCCTGTCTGTGGCATGGCTGCTGAGGGGGGCATGGCCCAGCGACATACAGGGCATGGGGCCAGGGGGCATGGAGGCCCTCCCACTGGGTGAGGGACATGTGGCACCAGGGTCCCAGACCCGTACGGGGTGGGGGTTACAGATCGTGGAGATGGCAGTGACCGCGTGTGGTGGCATCAAGTGCGGACAGGGTGCTGCCCAAATTGCTGGCACGTGGCCTTGGGAGATTCCCTGTGACAAGACCAGCCTGACTGCCACCCACCACAGTGGGCATCACAAGGCCATATGCACCTTTGTGATACTGTCCCACAGGACACAGTTTAGGCTGCCTGTGGACAGTAGGAGCGGAGGTATTTGCAGCTGACAAGCTGCACACAGCCAAGGCCAGTAGGCTGAAGGTCTTAATGCTGGTTTCACCTTCCCTCCAGCAGCTTGTAGAGCCACCCACTGCCCTGCTCCTGGGACTCCGCAAGCCATCTCCCAGAGGAGGAGGAGGGCCCACTGGACCTGGGACGAGGTCCTTCAGAGGCTCCTTGAGCTCAGCCATGGAGCAGAGAAGTCCAGCTGGGCATGGCAGGAGCAGCTAGCCTGTCACCAGGGTGTTGCCATCCAGCAACTTCAGCAAGCAGCTGACGCCGACAAGTGAGTAGTTGCAGTGCTGGAGCAGCAGAGCCTGGCTATAGAGTGGCAGAGCAATGTGATGCATGCCCTTAGAGTTGCCCTACAGGACATTGCGGGAAGCCCGCAGCACATTGCAGGGTACCTGGCCCCCCTCACAAGCCGAGAGAGTCCCCCAGAGGGAGCCTGGAGTCCCTCACTGCAGGTGCCCCTGGACCCAGGGCAGCCTTGGGGAAGGCTGTGGCACAGCAGGCCATGCGCCCAGTACAGCCCTCCAATAACCTTCCAATGTTTACAACCCCTCACCACATCCCCCCTCCCCAGTTGGACATCCCCCCAGTTCTCACCCACCCACATCTCCCCTCCCCAGTTGCACAACCAACACCACCCCAGGTCTCCCCCCAAAAGTTCTGAATCCCCTTACTGCCTCCCAAGCCCACCTTTACCCTGCACCTTCTCCTCATTGCAAATAAAAAATAGTTAACATTTGGATTTGTTTCAAGTGGTTTATTTGGGTATGGTTCAGGGTGTGTGGGGAATTGGGGGCTGTCTGTGGAGAGAGGGGGAAAACAGGGGGGGGGTTGTTGGGGCAGGCCTGGCCCTCAGAGGTTCTCACTGAGGATCAGGTCCTTGACTGCGTCATGCGCCACAACAGACCTTGCTGGTGCATGCCCTCATTGCGGCACAGCTTCTGGCTACTGGAATTGTCTGCCAACGAGCTCTGATTTGGCCTCCCATGTTGCAGCTACTGTCTCCCTCAAAGCTCACAAAGATTGTGCACTTATCAGCACTGGTTAAATCCACTCACACTTAAGCACTGACACCAATTAGTACTTAACACTCACACTCCAAAACATGGCGGGAGACCCAACTGCGCTGCGGAGTGGCCACCCGAGGGATCCAGGCACGGCTGATCATCCATCCATGGCAAATTTCAAAGTACCACCCCTCTGCCTAGACTTTTGTACGGTCTGATGTTTACCTGCTGCTATTTCGATACAATAAATCTATGTCTCGCTCTACACAAAACAGCCAGTTCTGGGAAACTTTCTGTGCAAAACACTTCATTCTGGGGAACCTTCACAAACAAATAACTGGGGAACTTTCACAGGCCGATAACATGCACCTGTCAAAAACAACCTAAAACATAACAGTAAATTTGGCAAAACAACCTAAACCTTGTGGCAATTAGCCCAAGCAAAGGCAAAACTAAACAATAATTTCTCGCAACATGTAGCAGTGCTCCAGGGTCCATGTGCCCGTCACACTACTCCTCCTCATAACAAAAGTCTTCCGGGCTGTCCCACTACAACCACATTGATGGCACTGGCAACCTGGAGCAGAGCCTCCCTGATGGTGGACCTGCCAACGCCGAAGAGGTGTGCCACAGACCTGTAGGACTCAGGAGTGACCATCTTCCAGAGAATAATGGCCACTCTCTTGTCCAAAGGGATGGCAGGTCTCATTACAGTGTCCCTTTGGTGCAGGAATGGGGTGAGCTCTGTGACCAGGTGGACAAAGGTCTCCCTACTCATCCAGAAGTTCCTGCACCACTGCTCATTGCTCCAGGTTCCTCGCAATGCCTGCTCCCACCAGTCCATGCTAGTCTCCTGTGCCCAGAAGTGCCACAGCAGGTTGGGGGAGGGGGGAGACACAACTAATGCCGCTCTGAGGCCCAGCAAAAGGATGTTAATGGCCTCAGGCTCAGTGCCATCATGGTCCGAGAAAAGTGTATCCCAATGCTGGAGGGCACCCTGCAGGCTGGCAGAGGGCCTAGTTGCTGTACAACGATGGTACGAGAGCTGGGGAGCGTCCAAACCTGTGTCTCTCATAGTCTTCTGCCAGCCAGACTGGACAGGGAACTGAGGTAAGTTCCTGCTTTAATGCTATTGGCTGCCAACATGGCCCTGCCAGGGGGCCATGTTGCCACACCTCCCATGGTGCCTCTCCCCAGAATCGAACTAGCAAGTCCTGTGTCCAGACCTGCTAGTTCAATCTGGGTTTTTTTGATGTGGACCTCCAAAATCGATTTAACTTACATCGATTTAACAATTTTTATATCAATTTTGTTAAATCAATTTAAGTTAAACTGATTTAACCATGTACATATGGACATAGCCTAGGCTTCTGAAACATTTTGATCCATCTTTGCCCTTACAGTTGGCCTGTCATGCCTTCACTTGTGGAGTTGGGGCCATATTGTCACAAATTATGCCTTCAGGTAAAGAGAGGCCTATCAGCAGGGGCAGTGCTGGGGGGGCAAGGGACCCGGGGAACGGGCACAGCCCCTGCCCCCAGCCGGCAGTCCCCGCCCCCAGCCCCCTCCCCTGGCCAGGGATAGGGCTGCAGGGGGCCGCGCCACTGCGGGCAGCTAGGCCACGGCGGGGCCGGGCCAGAAGCAGCCACAGGAGGCCAGGCCCACACCTGAGCCACCACGGCCACGGGCAGCCAGGCTCCCGGTCCCCAGCTGGGGATGGGGCCGCCATGGACGCAGGCAGCCAAGCCCCGGATCGCTGGCTGGGGACAGGGCCGCTGCAGCCGCAGGCAGCTGAGCCCCGGATCACCGATGGGGGATGGGGCCGCCGTGGCTGCAGGTGACTAGCCGCAGTGGCCCCTTCCCCGGCCGGGGCTTGGGAGCCTGGCTGCCCATGGCAGCGTGGGGCTTGGCCTCCTGCAGCTGCTTCTGGCCCAGCCCTGCCGCAGCCTAGCCACCCACGGCAGAATGGCCCTGCCTGCCCTATCCCTGGCCAGGGGGCGGGGCCTGCTGGGCGGCCAGCCGGGCCCTGGATCCCCGGCTGGGGACGGGGCCGCCGCAGCCGTGGGCAGCCAGCCGGCCCCAGATCCTCGGCCTGATTGGGCCGGAGATCCGGGACACTGGCACTGGGACTTGGGGCACATGCCCCGGGGTGCCCAGCACCAGCCACGCCCCTGCCTATTGGTTTTGCTTCATGCAGCCTGACCAAGGCAGAAACTAACTATGCCCAAATTGAACGCGAAGCACTGGCGTTGTTTTTGGTGTTTCAAAATTTCACAGGTACCTATGCAGAAAGAAGTTCATACTTCTCACTGACCATTGACCCCTGACATCAATGTTAGGGCCACACACAGGCATCCCACACTTGGCTGCTAGTTGTATGCCAAGATGGGCATTGATACTTTCTGGATATACATATGAGATCAAGTATAGACAATCCTCTTTCCATTTCAACACTGACAGTCTTTCAAGGCTACCCTTACCAGTACATCGTCAAGATCTGGGTCAAGAAAGAATCTTTTACTCTGAACAGGTGTAAAACCTAGATAAATTGGAACAGTGGGCCAATAGCAATCTTATGAGCTTCAATCAGGACAAGTGTAAAATCCTGCACTTGGGACAAAAAAACCACATGCACTGCTACAGGCTGGGAAACATTCAGCTAAGTAGCAGCAGTGTAGAAAAGGACCTGGGGGTCATGGTGGATGGGAAGCTAGATATGAGTCAGCAGTGTGCTCTTGATGTCAAAAAGGCCAATGGCATACTGGGCTGCATCAAAAGAAGAATTACCAGCAGATCAAGGGATGTGATCATTCCCTTCTATTCTGCACTGGTGAGGCCACATCTAGAATACTGTGTTCAGTTTTGGGCTCCCCACTACAAAAAGGACAGGAACGTGCTAGAGAGTTGAGAGGAGGGCAACCAAAATGATTAAAGGGCTAGAGCACAAGCCCTATGAGGAAAGACTGAAAGCATTAGGCTTATTTAGTCTGCAGAAGAGAAGATTGAGGGGGGATTTGATAGCAACCTTCAACTACTTGAAGGGATGCTCTAAGGAAGATGGAGCTCAATCGTTCTCGGTAATAACAGAGGACAGAACGAGGACCAACGGTCTCAAGTTGCGATTAGGGAGGTCGAGGCTGGATATTAGAAAAAACTTTTTTACTAGGCGAGTGGTGAAGCCTTGGAATGAGCTGCCGAGGGAGGTGGTGAAATCTCCATCCTTGGAGGTGTTTAAGGCCCGGCTGGACAAAACCATGACTGGGATGGTTTAGTGGGAGTGGTCCTGCCTCTGGCAGGGGGTTGGACTAGATGACCTATGAGGTCCCTTCCAACCCTATGATTCTATGAAAACACACCTATTATGGCTACTCAAGTGAAGAGAGCGACATGCATTCACCCAGTACTTTCACAAGTTATGGATTTCGTGATGCATGGAACATTCTTACCTGACTCCCAGGTCTCACCTGACCTCTGCCTCTACATGGCTAGGAGGATGGAGTTATCAACCCAGTCTGGCTGTTCGTTCTGGGGTATGCATGTCATTATCCCGCCTTCATTAAGACCACATCTGTTGTTACATCTGCATTCAAGTCACTGTGGTATAGTGTGCAAGAAAAAAATTGAACAAAGCTATTTCTGGTGGCCGAGCTTGGACAGGGCCATGGAAGAGATGGCTAGAGCTTGTACCTGATGCCAGAGCATCCAGAACACACCCCACTTGGCACCCCTTCACCCGGAGATTGGCCTGAAAAGCCATGGCAACATATTCATGTTGATTTTGCTGACCCATTTGAAGAATATATGTTTTTAATTGCTGTTGATGGCCATTCAAAATGGCCAAAAGTCTCTGCAATGCAATCCACTACTACGGACAACGCTATCCAGGCCCCGCGTGGCTTTTTTAGTCATTATGGTCTTCCAGAACAGCTGGTGAGTGACAAAGGACTGCAGTTTGTTTCTCAGGATTTCAAAACTTTTATGAAGGCTAATGGAATACATAGACATCAGATCAGCACTGTATCATCCTTCCATCAATGGACTCGCTGAAATGTTCATGCGGACCATAAAGCAAGCTCTAAAATCTGCGAGGGGATGGTCACCTCTTCAGAAGCTTCTGGACAACTTCTTGTTATCCTACAGAAGCACTCCACAGGCTACAACTAAAGCATCTCCAGCTTTTCTTTTGATGGGACAGCAGTTGCGCTCTTGCTTTGATTTGTTGAAACCACAAGAAACATGACAAGTAGTTCAACGCCAACAGCAGGACCAGGCCAGCAGACATGCACCAAGAACAAAGGAGCGCACCTTCAGTATTGGACTTGCTCAAAACTATGGTTCGAGAGCTAAATGGGTTCCAGGAATGGTCATTGCCCAGATAGGACCAGTTTCCTACTCTGTCTGGAGGGTGGGTAGCCTCGTTGGGCAACGGCATGTAGATCACTTACTGTTCCATCATACACATCCAGAGGATGCATCTCCAACCAACGTAACTGACTTCACCCTTGCAGATGATATAACACCAGGGCATGAAACAGCTGTTCATATCTCTTCTGCTCCAGTCACCTCTTCAACACCTTTGGCCTCCTCCCTGGATTAACTGAACACAACATCCTTGCCGATTCTGGCTACTTCTCTGTTACCTGTAGTCACACCACCACCAATACCGCCTTGCAGTGTAGGCACACCAGAAGTTCTCCATAATCCACCTTGAGTATGGCCACACAGACTTCTTATTTTGAAACAACAGAGGTTGGTTCAAAATAAGAAGCAGCATGTCCATACGACGCACCATTATTTCAAAACAACAGGACCCGTTGTTTCGAAATAACTGCCGTTATTTTTAAACTGTTAAACCTCGCATCTAATTGAAATAGCCATTGTTTTGAAATGGTTGTTTCGAAACAACGGCATTCAGACATGTTGTTTTGAAACAACACCATTGTTTCAAAGCAACTGTTTTGAAACAATATGTCCGAATGGCCTCGTTTTGAAATGACCATTCTGAAATAACGGCTATGTTGAAAGCAGGCTTTCCCTTAATTCTAATTAACAAACTGTTAATTCGAATTAACTTATTTCAAAATAACTCATTTCGAAATGGGTTATTTTGAAATAATGATGTATGTGTGGACATAGCCCTTGAGACAGAAGGCTTCCTAATCAGTTGGATCTTTAGCTAGTGGTGACCCTGTCTTCACGGGTCAGAATAATACTCTGGGGGGTTGCCAGAGATGGGGTAGTCTATCCTCATCTCCTAGTTTAGAGGTTATTCTTTCCAGGGGCTGGGGGGAGGGCTTTTTCATTAGAGGGGGAGGACTATGTGGTGTTTTGGACTACCTAAGATCATTGGAGTTGTCATAGTGATGAATGGGGGGGTTGTTTTAGTGATAGGGAAACCTGTCCCTCTGCTTCCCTCTTTCTCAGTTCTCCTTCAATAAAGGTTCCCTACACAGCTCAGAATATGTTGCCTCTCATTATGGAATTATAATTCACCTAAAAATCTTACACTTGGGACCCAGTTGAAAAAAAATCATTAATGTCCGTGACCCAACAATTACATCCTTGAGGAGTGCCTTCCAGTCTTTTGGTGGCACCAGCAAGGGGCGCCACAACACAGTGCCTGAGGGTGTGCAACCCAGTACTGGGTCTCGATCCTAAGTATGAAAACCACTGATTTGAACCCCAGTCATGGCTAGATGTAGGCACAAGTAATAATGTAACCTAGAGGGGTGAATTTCACCCTCCATCCATCTCTTTTTTTCTTTTTGTCTCTGTCCCTCTTTCTCCTTTCTCTCTCAGCACTCACCTGGGTCCCCAGCTGCTGCACCTGTCTCAAAGGGTAATGTATTTTCTGAAAGAAATCATTAACCCTTTTTTAAAACTGCTGTTGTCAATGCCAGGAACTTGGCTTGCAGATCATGACATTTTAATCTTGAAAAAGATGGCTTTAGGAAAACATCACGAGGTCAGCAATAAAATTGCAAGAGTTGGCAACCTTGTGAAATCCCAGCTTGGCACTGTGTATCTCCAGAATTAGTGCAGGACTCAATGTTCCCTCTAAGGTTTGGCGGCTTGTGTGCAAAATTTTCAACCCACGTGCAAAACTTTTTCTGAATAAAATTTGTGTGCAACCTCATGCAACAAAAATTATTGAAAAATCTAGACCAATGAAAAATTAATAAACTTTATTTAACATTGTTTTTTATTAATAAAAAACACCCAAGTTATTTAACATTTACCCAAATTGCTATACAATCAAAAGAAACTAATCCATGGCTTTCAAACAACCCAATACCAAAGTTATATTCAATCCGGATCCTAGGTGTCACAATTCTGCCTAATATCCTCATCTCCTGTGTTCTACATGCAGTTACAGTTCACAGGGAAGCCAGCTAATTATCACTGACAGCATTTAAGACACACAAGGAGTTGTGTGGCACTTCATGATCCATAATAAGTACTTGTAACATTCTTTAAATTAATGGAGGTTTGTTTTAATAACCTTTTGACAATAGTCAGTGGTTTTGGATTTAACACTTGTGTCAATTTTCAGTCATTTCTGATGATTCTTATTTAATTCTCAAAATAGAAATACAAGAGAAATAATTTTGCATTATATTACAATATCTGGAAATGCCAGGTGATTTTTAAAAAAGAAAATTAATTTACGATTGCTTTTCAGGTTTAAATTGCTAGATTATCATCACTTATCTGTAGTTCATTGTAGGCTTGCTCTTGATCAATTTATGTTGCCAGTTTTAAAAATATTTACACAGAAAACAATATAAAAAAGTATTTAAAAATCATGCATTCAGGTCAGACTTCTTCTTGCTGGTGCTACTTTAATTCTACCTCTTTGTGCATCCAGTTTGTGCAATGAATGAAGCCTGTGATGATGTAATTAAAGACTGTATCATAATGCATACAGACAAGGAGGGTAGAATTAACATTGTGTGGGTAAACTGTAGAATCTGACATTTACTTAGAGTGCTTGTCTTTGCACCTAACTGATGACGTTGCTTTTCCCCGCAAGCTCTCACAATGCTACCTCTCTCCCACTCGCTCTCACCACACTGCTTTTTCCTGCCAGCTTTCACAATGCTGTCCCCTCCCCAGGGCCATCCTTAGTGTAGGGCGAGAGGGGCAGCCGCCCAGGGCCCCACACTTTGGGGGGCTCCACGGGGCTGCACTGCTGCCCCTCCCATACCAGGGACTGAGCGAGCCAGCCAAAAGTAGCAGCCCGATTCACAGGAACCAGCTCTTCTGTAAGGCTAGAGGAGTGGCTTGGGGGGAAAGCTGCTTAAGGCAGTAGGTCAGCACTACAACAAAAGTGAGTCATTAGGACTAACAATGAGGTGTTAATTGTTGTTCAAACAACCTCTATGCCTCCTGAGTCAGTATTTCTTTGGGCTTCTCTCATTCATATGAAAAGGACTGAGGTCACTGGCAAGCAACCTTTTTGTTTTTTTATCAATAGACCCAATGAAGAAAAGAAAAAACTGTGAATAGTCACTTATTCCACTGCTTCTTTGCAAATTAGGACTTGCCTCTTTTTTCAGTGAGTTGAGAATTCCCTTGCTTGCAAAAAAAAAAGTTATAACCTGTAGATTTTATTAAAAACTCCAGAGATTGTTTTTGACTGATAATTAAAAAGAGAAGAGAAAAACAAACCCAGAGGGGCTGCTTCAGTTCCTGGGATTCAGCAGTGAAGAAGGGACCAGGACCTGGAGGGACTTGGACAGGTTCAGCAGCAGACAGAATCTTCCAGGACCTTTCTTTCCAGCTTAGCATTGGCTCTCTTCTCCTTCCTCTGTCTTAACACTTCCATCTCATTTCTCCATCCAGTCGTGCCCCCCCCCCCACCATTTGCAAGGAGCTCCCACACACACACCCCAAGCTACTACATGCAATTTTAGAGACTTGACATACTTCCTGATCTGAGACAGGAGTATGGCATGTGGGATCACCCTCTGCATGTTCCGTGTAGGTGATCTCAAATTAGATGTGTAGATTTCAGAGATGCCATAGAAGCCTCAAGAGAAAGGGTGAAAGCCATGAGGGATTGTCACCCCCCCATCTTCTCCCCCCCAGCCATGGTCACTGTTCAATTTTCTGGTGGCGGCTGCTTTTTTTCAGTGGAGGGTTGCTGCATGGCAGAGGGGTTCAGAGCTAGGTCCCAAGAAAAAAGTTTGACAACCACTGGCTTAAGGGCAGCTGAGAAACGAGACCCTGCACTCCTGTTCCACTGCTTTTGGCCTGCTCACCCGGTCCCTGGCATGGGACAGCTAGAGCAGGTGTCTGCCCCTCCCCTGGGCCGGGAGGCCTTGCAGAGGGTGATTCACCTAGGGCCCCACACCCACCTAGGGACGGCCCTGCCCCTTCACTGCCGGCTCTTACCATTGCCACCAGCTCTCTGTTGTCCCCGGCTATTGTACATTTCTCTTCCCTGTCTCCTGCCATGCAGCCCTTCCCTGCCATGCTCTTCCGGGAGCTGCATTTTTTCTTTAAAGAGCTGCATGAGGCTCGCGAGCCGCAGTTTGGCCACGTCTGTTTGAACTGGCCCTGTTCCTAGCCCATAGTCTGCCTCCTATCTGTCACATTTGCTATGCATGAGTGGAAAGAGCTACCTGCAGTTAGCCAAGAGCTCAACAGAAATGAGCTCCTCACACCCCACCTTCACCCATCAACAAAACTTCTTGACTGGTACTTTCAGTGATTCGGCCAACTGTAGCTCTGGGAGCTATTAATGCCCACACAGTTGCAGCGCAGCAAGGTCACTTTAATGTACTTGAAAAACAAACAAGGAGTTCTGTGGCACTTTTAAAGACTGACCTGTTTATTTATTGCATGAGTCTTCATAGGCACAATCCCACTTCATTCGATAAATGAAAAAATACTGATATACATGCATTTGTTACAGCTTGTGGGTATTCTGGCAAGAACAATGATGTTCAGAAAGACAGCATAGCAGGCTGCATTGCATAGTGCATCACCATGTGAGCACACAGAGTTCGCTGGCTGTCAGGGCTGAGATGTTTTCTGTCAGTGCTGAAACAAGAACAGTACAGAAAGGTATATAGAATTTGACCACAGAGATGAGCAGAGAAACCAGCAGATGCTCCAGACTGGTGTGGTTCTGGGGTGAGGCAATTATCTGGGGTCTCCAGAAGATATGATTTAATTCCTCTTTCCCAAGATCTTGACTGCCCTCTTCACCCAAATCTTGGAGGGGTCAGCACAGATTGTGTGCCTAGCCTGGGTCACAAACCTGAAAATAAAAAAGCAAAACAGCTCACTAAACAGGGACCTCCTACCTGTCCCTTCCCTGACATCAGTTTCCTGCATTCTTGTCTCGTGTCTACTAAACTCTTTGGAGCAGGGACTATAACACACACACACACACACACACACACACACACACACACACACACACACACACACACACACACACACACACACACACACACACACACACACACA
>ML682036.1:201817-227172 GCA_007922195.1 Podocnemis expansa
CACCTTTGTCCCGGGCCTTCCCCACCCTCTGACAAGTGTCACGTGATTGGCAATATCGCTTGACCGCATCGAAAATTCCCGGCCACTAGAAGTTTTGCAGCAGCCGCTGCTGGGTGTATTTTATCCCCTGGTGTCCCGACGGAGGAACATCATGGGCCAAGGACAACAGTCTTTGGCAGTATCTTTGGGGCACCACCAATTGTCGCCTGACCTGCCACGGCTCCGCCTCTGCCACTGGAGTCGACTCTCGGTACAGGGCTCCTTTGTCCCACAGGAATTTCTCCCTGCAGTCTCTCCCAAGGGACTCCTCAGCCCCAAGGCCTGCGAGCGCCCACAGATCCTCCTGAAACTCGCCTGTGGGAGAGGATGTTGGAGTCTGTTCCCCAGCCATGTCCAGGGTGGGATCCTCCTCCTCGCACTTTTCTGGCCCCATCAGTCTCATCCGCCCCTCTGCAAAGTTTCTCATCTTTGTTTCAGGGACACTAGGTGTAACGAGCCCCTGCAGGCCCTGACTCCTGGTAGCGGCCAATGTTCTCTGGGGTTCACCAGGCCACCCTTCTAGATTTTGTCCCATCAGTACCTCGGCTGGCAAACGATTGTGCACCCCCATCTCCTTGAGGCCCTCTTTGCCTCCCCACTTCAGATGCACTCTTGCTACAGGTACTTGTACAGGTAGCCAGAACACCTCCCTTGGGTTCAGATAAGTATCAGGGACCATCTTGTCGGGTCCCCCCACCTCCAGCCAGGCCAGAGTTGCCTCCGCACCTGTATCCCAGAACCCTTGGACTTTTCTTCCCTCTACCTCTATAGGGATGAGGAGCTGCTGACCTCCCTCTGGTGGGCCTGAGCTCACTTGGTGAATAGAGGATTCTGAGTCTGGAGACTTGTCCGGTACCAGCGAGCCCACCTGGCCACCCACTCCCTCACTGGGAGCGTCAACCCGACTATCTGCTCCTTCTGCCATGGTTAGTGCCTCCTCTGGACAGGCTCCAACCCAATGCAGACTTTGGGCAGTCGGTTTGGCCCTCTTGTCTCTGTGTTTTGGGCACTGCGCTGTCTTGTGGCCTATCTCACCATATGAAAAGCACCTCCAGTCTCCCTGTTCACCCGGGCCTAGTTGAGTAGTTCCCTTGGATGCTCTGTTTTCCGGGGCTCCCTTCTGAGAGTCCTGTTGGAGCCTCCCCCACAGGTCCCCCTCCCGGGCCCCTTCCCCCTTCAGACCTAGCCCATGACCCGACCAGCTGGCCGCAAACTCATCAGCCAGCCTGCCGGCACTGCGTAGGTCCTTGGGTTTCCAGTCCATCAGCCACCGCCTCAGGTCGGGGAAACAAATGTTATATAACTGCTCCAAGCCCAGCAGTTCCCCCACTTCTTCCCTGGTTGCATTCCCAGCCAAGCCAGTCCATTTCCAGAGGTACTCCTTTATCATGTGCTGGTTTCTAGGTAGGTCACCCCTGGCTCTTTCTGCACTGATCGTAGTTTCTCCTGGTACGCCTCAGGGGTCAGCTGAAACTTTGGCAGCAGAGCTTATTTGAACTGCTCACAATCTCCAGTTTCCGCTTCCTCCATCTGACTGAGTACCTCCATCACTTTTGGACCCAGAAGAGGGGTCAGATACCGCAGCCGGTCTGTGAGATTCACCTGATGCACATTACAGGTTTTCTCAAAGATGATGAGGTAGATATCAATGCCCTCTCCTTCCTCAAAGGGACCCATCAACTTAGTACTTTGGGGTCCAGCAGGAAGGGGCTCTCGGACTCTGCCCTCACTGTTCATTGGGGCCCCCTCGTGGCTCCTAAGTCTGGCCAGCTCCAGCTCATGTTGTCTCTCTTTCTCCCTCTCTGCCATCTCCAGCTGTTTCATTTCTAACTCAAAGTGGCGTTGTCTTGCTTTATCCTGTAACTCCTATAGCCTCAGCTCCAGTTCCAGCCGCCTTATTTCTGGGGGGGAACTGAACTGTGAGCGCCCCCTAGGAATTGGGGACTGCTGCTGAGAAGGCCCCGGGCTGCAGCTCCCAGCTCCTCTGGGCACCTCCTCTGGGGCAGGCTGGCGTCGCCTGCGCCCCTCTCTGGCTGGGGTTTGTTGTTGGGGCAGGTCAGGGCTGCTACTGCTGCTACTTCTGAGCTCCCTGGAGGCTCCTACCATTGAGGGGTCTCTCTCTCTGCCCCCATCGCTCTCTTCCAGCTGGGCAATGAGCTGCCCCTTGGTGAGCCTGCTGACTTTTAATCCTCCAGCCTTACTAATGTTCACTAGTTGTTGTTTTAACAACCACTTGTAATCCATGTTGTACTGTTATCACCAGCAGTAAGTGAGACCAACGTCTCTCTCAGTGAATCCAGCTCTCAGGATCAGGTTTCAGCAAGCACACCTGAGTCCACTTCCCCCATCGTCCAATCAGGTGCAGGACATTTGCATGTTCACTGCTCTCTCCATCAGTCTCCCAGCTGAAGGATGTTTCCACAGAGTGGACCTCCGATTGGCTGCCTCCCTGCCTCCCAACTCAAATCCAAGGCACGGATCCTTCCAGGGACTGACCAGACCACCCTGGAGGAAACCCCTCTCTTGGTCAGGGATGCAGGTCTTTGAACAACACCCCAGCCGTCTCTGGGCTGGGCAGCTTCATCAAATGAGCCCCAGGAGCCTGCTGATCCACAAAGCTCCCTGTGTCTGCTCAGACACACACTGTCCTTCCGAAGGGACCAACGTTAACCCTTCCCGCTGCCCCCTCTTGCCAGCACTGCACTGGATAGTCACTCACTGTGGGGTCTCACTGTAGGGCGTCCCGTCGCTGCCACCAAGATGTCACGGAGAACCCAGAAAAGCCTCTTGGATCCCCTCTGTTCACAGCCCACCAGGGATTCTGCTACGGTGGAGCTTTCTCCCATTCACCAGGGTCTCCACGCTACCTGTAGCCAGCTTCCCAAATCCAGGCCCAGAGAGTCCGATCCTTGCTCTGTTTGGTCTCCCTTGGGGGGGGGGGTCCTCCCCCTACGAGGGTCCCAGGCGTCCCAATCAGCAGTGACACTCAGCCAGTGTAGCAGTCAGAGGGTTTATTAGCAATCCACTTTGCACAGCAGCTAGGACAGTTGGCTCTCAGGTCACCTAGGAGGGCAGACAGTAAACCCCCAGGACGAGCCCCGGAGGTCCTGCCCCTCCAACCTCCATCTTCCTTCTTCCCCTCTCTCCCCTTTGTTCTCCTCTCTATCCAGCTGCCCTGCCCCTGGTCTAAACCAGCCACAACCTGTCACCCCCAGGGGGTCCAGGTCAGGTCGCACTAACGCCTCTTCCCCCCTAGTGGTACCTATAGTTATCACACCCCTGTGTCCCATCACCAGAATACCATCACCAAAGAACAGGAACAGAAAAGAAGAACCACAGTAACCCATGAGGTTTTCTTACTTCATCACAATGACACAACTTGAGATGTCTTCAAGAGGCCTGGTTTTCAGAAAGTGCTGTGCACCCACTATCTGAAAATTAGGCCCCTTTAAAATGAACTTCAGCTACCCATACTAACCTGTCACATTGCAAATGAAGGTGACAGCTTCTTATGCTTTAAAAAAGTCCAACCTTCTACCATCCAAAGGAGGCTCTCCATAAACTGTTAGCACTATGGCACACATGACACACAACTGAATAATCCTAATTCCATTCTATGTGGGGTAAGGGTACAACACGGTAGTCACTATGGGTATGTCTACACACAGGCTTTAATTCAACCTAACGTTCATTAGGTCGAATTAAAAAAATAGCCTGTCTATACAGGTTTCTGCTGATCGAATCAACGAGACAATGATTAGAATTTACAAAACCTGCTGTAAATTCAAATCAACCATTGATTCAGACTAGCTAGTTCAAATCAACAGCTGCTGTGTTAATTCAAACTGTTAGTTCGAATTAACCACAGCTAGATTTTCCCTATGCAATAGCGCCCCCTACCTAACTCGAACTTGCAAGTCCTGTGCATGAACATTCTAGTTCAAATTAGGGTTTCTAGTGTGGTCGTGTTACTTCAACTTAACTCAATTTGAACTGATAATTATTAGTCAGAATTGATTAGTTCGAATTCAGTTAATTCGAACTAACCTTCTAAGTGTAGACATACCCTATATTACAATAACTAGAATCAATGTTTGGTAAGATGTATTATTCTTTTCCTCTTTATTCTCTCATTTTCCATTAAAATAGATAATTTGCTCAGCTTGCTCTCTGCTACTGCATCAGCCCCGCCTGAAGCCAGTGTCCTGTGCCTGTCATGTCAAAATTACTTCACCTGGAATGATCATAAAGTTACAGCAGGCTTATGACAATCAAATGGGGGACTAGCAGCAAGAGGAGATGAACCTTTAGGACATCTAGGTCTTATTTACATGCACATCTCATTAAGAAAAGAGGAAAGATTACAATCATAATGTTAGATGCAGCCCTGCTATCACTAGATGCAATTTCCATTGACTCTGTTCAAAGCTGCACCTACTCAGTTCAGAGCGGAATTATGTCTGGTCTGTTTTTTTTTAATATACTTTTCTAAGATGGTCTCTACTATCCTCCCCAAAACATCTGCTTCTATCCACCAGCCTCCTAATCCCAGACACTGGGGGCCAGAACATTGTCTAGTGTAAATCAATATAGCTCCACAAACTTCTATGGAGTTTTCCTAAGCATCTGGCCTTTACTCATGTAGCAGTGCTCCTACTGGCCTCTTGCATGTTGATAAGAAACCATTAAAACAAAAGTGGCCAGGAAAGCTGTCCTGAGGCTAGTCATTGTGATTTCAGAGTGGGTTTTCGTCTGGTGTAGGGCTGTTCTTGTCTTCCCCTGGAAGGTGAGATGTTACATCTCAGAGGGAACAATGTACAATTTATCTTCTCCATGCTGCCTTGCTTCAGAGAACTTCAGAAGAGTTCAGGAGAAAATCAAGCCCAGAAAATGAGGTGAGATTTCACACAGAGTGCCTATCTTTAATTTATGAGGAAGGAACTTGTGGGAACTACACAGGAAAAACAGAATAATCATTTCTGCATTCTGTGTAAAACAGCTAAAGATCTCTGAAAACCTGATTTCACACGGTGGCTGCTGCCAGATTTGATTACCAGTTGCAGGGTGATTCCCCCCTCCATGCCGCTCTTGAAAAATATGTTCTGCATTGTCCAGCGATTTCTTGGACAATTTAGATATTTTATAGATAAACTATCTCTATAAGAGCTGATCACCTTTAAGGTCAGAAGGATCTCTCCCAAAGACAAATGTCTACTTTCTTTGTCATCTGACTTACGGGTTGGTGAAAAAGAATGATTGACTGGGGAGACACTGTGGGTTATTTCTGTGTCTCTTTTTTCCAAAGAGTGGCCACTTGAAAGATGGAAGCTCATCAATTTTGAAGACTGGCTGGAAGCATCAGCTTGTCCTTTACCTTTGAGAAACAGGCTTGTTCACTCCCTAGATTTACCCAGTAACCGCATTTTAGCCATCACTTCAGTTTCATGTTCATATCTTTAGGTATAATGTTGCCACATGTATTTCATCATGCTACTATGGAGCAGTGAATAACCACTGAATGAAAGCTCCCTGGCAAAATGAGAATCATCCCTTCTCAGTCATTATAATGAATGTTATATTCTAATCTAATTGCATTTCCACTGGTGTAAATGATGACATGATGTAGGGTAAGCAGGAAATCAGGACAGCAGTGCAGAATGAAGTGATACAGGTTATCTTGTTTACACCTGGTGTACAATGTCTTACAGAGGCATACCATGTTCCTTACAGGAAGGGGTGCCAAACATCATCTCTGCATTGGGAAGACGTTCACAGATTATTCACAGTTAGTCACAGAGTAATGTAGTTAGTCAAGGATGGATTGGAAATCTCCTTGACAAGCAAGCCCAGGCTTCAGCCAGTGACTGACCACAGCTGCAGTGTTGATAGCTACCTTGAACACAGGTCCTGTATTTCTCCTCTGTTGATCTCTCTCTTGCCTCCTGAAAAATTTCACAGCCACCTGTGATCTAACCGACACAGCCACTCACAACCTAGGCCTTGGTCTTTGGATGAGGTGTGGAGAACATTACCCACTCACAGTCTTGGACATGCCATTATCTCATTCTCTGTCTCTCCAAGTAATACAAAGAACAGAATCCTGGCTCAACATCACCAAATTCCAACACAAGTCAAAGGACAGCTGCAGCTACCAACAGGACAAGGACTTGTGACTCATTTTCCTCACACATCAGCCTCTACTTTGGACACACTGTCCTGAATTAGCTTTTCCTCCTCATTCCCTGCACAGACCTTCCAGGTAAGACACGGGGATGGAAACCTGAGTGCCAGTGTAGGACAGTGATGTTGGAAACAGTCAGACAGAAACATACCGGTAAATCATTTCTCCAAGGTGATGTGGCAGCTGTCCTTAAAAATAAGAGAGCATTCATCTCGAATTCAGTAACCCCTACCAAAACATGCCTGAAAGAGCTGTTCCGGGCAGAGATTTTTTTGTGTGGAAGATGATCAAAAAAGGCTAATTTGCTTAAGTTGAAAGTCTGAATTTTGAAATCAAATCTTTCTGTTTATTTTATTTGGTCTGAAACATTCCAAAAAACATGTTTTCTTCCAGACAGTGATGAAATAGCTTTATCTAGATGCAATGTACCAGGATCAAGTCTTCTAATCCAGACCAAGTTCACAGAGAAGTTAGCAAAGAACCCTCTTCCAACTCCCCTCTCCACAGCTCTAGTACAGCAAGACATGTGTTTGCATGCTATTCACTGATTTAATTGCTCCTCGTTTCTATCTCTTTTCTCTTTGAGGCCCATTGTGTGCCAAGACTTCACAGCCAGAAATATTGGGAAGCAACAGATGAAGAAAAGAAGAAGAAGAGCTATAGTGCAGCAACGTCTACCATCACAGGACCTGTGTTTGCATGGTTAATTGAGGCAGAGTTAAGCACCAAGGCTTTATTCCACAGACTGTTGTGTTCCAGGTTTCCAGAAACTCTTTAAATCAAAGATCTGAGAGTAAACATGGACCTCGCCAACTCTCTATTTTCTTGGTCACATCTGCATTGGGTGAGCATCCACTCAAAAACACTTGTCTTTATGGGCAGCGCTACTGTTCTGCACCGGGGTGATGCCTATGTGAAGAGACTGCTACACCAATGGGAGAGCTTCTCCCATCAGTACAGTTAATCTACTTGCCCAAGAGATGCCTACACTGGGGGTTTCATCAGTATAAGTACATCACCAAGAGATGTGGATTGTCACCCACCCCCCAACAGACATAGTTACACCAATATAGATCTGTAGTGTAGATTTAGCCTCACTCAAAGTCTCATCCCAGCAACCATTGGGCTTCTTATAAAACCTGGGATGGATTCACAAGGCTGTTCTTTGACTTCCTAAAGCCTGGCCGTATGGAGGGAATAACCCACTAGTGTTACAAGGGTCCTTTCCTAACACAGCTCATCTCACATACTACTTTCCCATGCAAGCCTCTTGCTTCCCTCATATTCCCCACTGCAGCTTTTGTCTGTTCTTATGACTAGTACTTTTTGGCCCACTGGTGATGTCCATAGTCTGAAAAGGAAGATCCAAAGACTGATCAGTCTGTCCAGCAGCTAAGCCTCACACCTGTGGTTATACTAGAGGAGGGACCTAATTCTTGTTATCATTCCCCGTGCTCCAGGCTATAAAGACATAATCAGCTGAGGTCAGTAAGCCCTGCCTGCTATTATGTAGGTTTGAACAATTAACCCAGAGGAAAAAGCAAGAGTGAGTATGCGTACATTTTCCCTTTCCTCTGAAGTATCCAGAGCCAGTAGTAGAGATAGTGAGATCACTGGTTTCTTCTGCTAGGGAATTTCATTTCCCATATAAGCAACAGGTTCAGAATGGGACTTGCTGACCAGAGGTCAGGTCAGTGATTTTTGTATGTGAGCTGTGTTTAAAGGCTCCCTCCTTTTCTCTGCTGTCCCTTGGAGGCAACGATCTTCAACAGCCCCCTGCGTAAGGGGAACCCACGTTACTGTGCCACTATTCAGGTTCTTCTACTGTACCCGTCAGCAGGATATCTGAACACACAAACATAATGAGTGATATCTCTCCAGAGGGACTCCACTACTCACCATCCTGCCTCAAGGGAAAAGACCATGTGTTCATGCTTTTAGTTAGCCATTTTAAATGATAAGGTTGATTTAGCTGTGTGGGGTTGAGTCAGCTGGTGTGCTGTGTGGGAAGGCCAGACCATCAATGTGCCCTTTGCATTTGGATAGGTGCAGGGGAAGATTTGTAGTGAATCTTCCTGCCAACGGGAGAGAGAGGACCACAGTGATGGGCCAGCCACTGAGAAAGTACTGTTTGCAGCATGACTGACCATAGTGTTGCAGCTGGCAGTGCCACTGGGTCTCAGGAAAGGAAGGTAGGGTGATTGGGTCTCAGAGTGAGGAATTTCTGCACATATCCAGGGCCCAAGCCAAATCAGAATTGTGCAAGTGAGGGCAGGCATCCCCATCCTCAAAGGTGATGTGAAGAAACCAAAAAACTTTTGAGGATCTGGGCCCAAGACCCTTCATTTGGCTCTCAAATCTACAGGAAGCCAGCAGACACAGGAAAACAGACCTGACCTTCTCTCCATCAAACGGTGTTGTTGGAGGGGAGAACAGCTGAATTCCTGCCCAAACTGCAATTAGCTGTGGTCTGACACTTTGTAAACCCAGGTTCATTGCACTGCAGTAATCCAGAAAATGGTGACAAACCATGCCAGGCCTTCTAGCCAGCATGGGAGGCATTTTCCCAGGCAACCACAGATCACTGAGTCCAACATTTTGTTATCAAGCTGGACCCTGTGACAGCCTCTGTTAGCAGTGTAGAACTCCTAGAGGGTGAGCTGTTTGTGGGGACATGTCCTGGCTCTGAGGGTAGGGAGTGAAAGGAGGGAAGTCAAGTCACAGTTTTTGCTGCAGACTCTTTGAAAATCCTCCATTGGCTCATCTCTGTTTGATTTAAGCAGTTCTGATAATGGCTCAGTTTCTGCACTAGTGGGATGTCTGGGGGGCGGGTTACCATCAATTATGAGGTGCAGGTGGAGCTGTGCATCATTGGCTTCCTGCTGGCAGCTGAGCTATGGTGTCTTGTGGAAATATATGAGAGCATCATGGGAAGAACTGAGCTTTTTGGTATTCAGCGGGGATGGATCTAGTGGCTGAGGTGCTCTTTCCCTTTCCTTCCCCCCTGCCCTAGAAGAAAAATTCAAATGTTGTATGTGAGATGCCTTGGCTTCTGACCCACCTCCGTTAAGCCCTTTTTTGACAGACCCAAGTAAGTGCTCTGGAGAGATCCAGGATGTGAGATCTCACACCTGCCCCAGGCTGATGGACAGTAAGGGATCAGCCAGTCATCAGCCCCAGTTTGATTGTGAGAGGGGCCACTTTGGATGTAGAGGAGTAGGAGTCAGATGACTTGGGCCATAAACAAGTCATCCTGGGTCAGACTTTTAGCTGATGTAAAGCTGTTGCTCGCTGAAGCTGATAAATCACTTTGCACCACTGAGGATCTCCCCCTTTTAGTTTCAGAAGATGGCCCCCCATTTACCCCCCTTCACCAGCACACTTCAAGAAATTTCTGCTATAGTGGTTATGCAATTGGCAGTTCCAGATAAGCATCGTCTTTCCTCTATTACACAAGCAGATTTTGGGGGAGAAGGGCTGGGAGAGTTGATTTGCCACCCATTAACCTAGAGAGAGGCTGCACTAGCTGAAGTTTCCTTTTCATTTGAAGAGAGAACTCCACTTTGCAGATGCAGCAGGGGAAAAAAAAAAAGAAAAAGCATACCAAACTTCCTAATTCTGCAAATAGGGAAGGGATGACTGTGACTGCAGGGAACCATTGTTTCCTTCCCTGTCTTGATGGAGAACAAAGCAGGGCACCGGTATTGTCCCTAGGGCTTGCAAACTGGGGTATGGGGTAGTGGGAGGTATAGGGGGGATGTTGAGGTGCTCACTACATTGGTGTAACACTGTTACTAGCTCACAACTGGGGGGTGTTGGGTAATTCGGGGGAGGTGTAAGGGGGGTGTTAGGGAAATCTCTGCAGGGAGCAGATCAGCTTTGTGGCAACTTCCTTAGGGAGGCTACCTGCATTGGTCATAACAAGAGCCTGACCCAATATGCAGGGACAGAGACTTAACCATGTAATTCCCTTCCACATGGGTTTTGCCCTTGTTTTCCCCTTCTCTCAGTAGTCAATCTGAGTTTAGTTCACTGCTGCCTACGTGCAATTTAAACCCCAGTGACAGCCAGGTGTAGGCACAAGTAATAAAATAACCTATCAGGGTGAATTTCACCCTCTGGCCACCTCTTTTTTTAATTTTTGTCTCTGTCCCCCTGTCTTCTTTCTCTCTGGGCACTCACCTGGGTCCCCAGCTGCTGCACCTCTCTCAAAGTGACTGTGTAATGTATTTTCTGAAAGAACTCATTGACCCTTGTTTCAAATTGCCATTGTCAACCCCAGGAGCATGGCTTGCAAATCTCGACATTTTAAGTACCACAAAAGAGGAACTTTAGGAAAACAACACAAGCTTGGCAATGATCTTGCAAGAGTTGGCAGCCTTGCAAAATCACCATACATGCACTGTGGACATCCAGCGTCATCTGCAGGCAGTGGTTTAGGGAGGTGGGGAGGTGGAAGAGGTGCATAGCCCTCAGGCACCCGGCTGGCTCTTCTCAAGGTGCAGGAGGAGAGACGCAGGAAGCTTTGAGCAGCACAGAGCCTCCTGCACCCCTCCCCTATTCTGAAGGGTCAACCCGGCGCCCCTTGCACCTCCAAAGGTGGGCTGGGGAAGGCTGCCCAGGGGGGCAGGCAAGTGCTGAGAGTCACTTCATGTGCCAGGCTGGGCTGCTCCTTCACAGAGAAACAGCCTCAGGCTAAGTCAGTTGGGTGCTGGCTCCTAGTGCCAGGACTCCTGTCTGTGTAAGCTGGGCCCTGAGCCAGATTTTGCTTTTGTGCCCCCCCCCCCCCATGGGGAGATGGAAGCTGGCCTTCACTCTGTGCTAGCTTACCCCGACTCCAGAATGGGAAACAGCCATCCTGGGGGCAGATCTGGCCGGCCCATGGTTCAGACCAATGTTCCCTTTAATTACTCATAGACTGTGTGCACAGACAATTTCTTTGTGTGCGCAAAAACATTTCTTTGTGAGCACCAACATTAGCACTATTGAATTTTTTTGTGTGCACTTTATTTTGTCATGTGCACAGGTTTCATGACCTGTGTGCATGCGCACAGCTTAGAGGGACCAGTGGGTCGGACCCCACTCCCACGCCGCTAGGGTGGAATAGCTGGCCCAGAGGCAAAGCGAGCCAGGCCATGGGGTGGACTCTGCTCTCCTATCCCTCCTCTGGGCCGCCCCATCCCCAGTGCATTGCTGAGGCGCCCCTAAGCTGAGCTGCCCCAAGCCAGGGCCTTATTGGCTTATGGCTCGAGCCAGCCCTGTGCAGAGAGGTGCTCATCAGCGCCCCCCCACCTGATGTGGTAAAGAGCCAGTCTGCCTTCCTCCCTTCCCTTCACAGGCAGGGGGTGGTGGTGGGAGGCTGCCCTGTCCCAGATAGTGGTGGGCTGCTGAGGGCTACTGCAGGGGACCAGTGGCTGCTGCACATGGCGTAACTTCAGGGTGGGAAGTGCAGAGGAGATTTGTGTGTGCCTTGCAGGAACAGACCCTCCCTCTGCAATGGTTTTGCAGTCCCCTTTTGGGTTGGGACTCCCAGTTTGAGAAACACTAAGGGTTATGACTCTGCATGTCACACACCGAACTTTTAGGTGCATACAAGGCCTCCCTAAAGAGTTCTTATGGAAACAGCCAATCAGAACCCATCCAGCTCAGATAAAATGCATATCAGAGCCTTAGCTTACCAGTTTCTTGCTGGGACTAAAGGAGTACTGGAATGAGCCCCTCTCTGGGAGAGACATCTAGGCTATGTCTACACTGGGAATTTAGTTCAAATTATGCAGGCTTAATTTGAACTAAATTAGTCAATGGTTACTCTGGGTTCCCTTGGTTTGAAATGCTTCTTCAAAGCATCTGACAAAGTGGGATTTTCTCCCATGGAAGCTCATGCAACAAATAAATCTGTTAGTCTTTAAGTGCCACAAGACTCCTTGCTTCTTTTGCATTACTAGACTAACACGACTGCCCTGTTGGAACATAACGGTATGGTGTATTTACACTCAAAACTCTCTTTCCCTGTAGTTAAATAAACTTGTTTTATTCTTTAATGAAAACTAATCCACTGTTGTTGTTAAACTGGCTTGTGTGGCATTTCCTTTTCAAGCTGGGCTGTTGGGGATTTTTTCTTATATGGACAGGTTATCTATAAAATACATGAATTGTCTAAAAAATGGCTGGACTGTGCAGAACAGACTTTTGGGGGGTGAGGTGGAGTGGGGAATCACCTTGCAACTGGTAGCCAAATCTAGCAGCTGCCAGTGCATGAACTCAGGTTATCAGAGATATTACTCAGAATGCAGAAATTATCTATTCTGTTTTTCTGTGTAGTTCTCACAACTTCCTTCCTCATAAATTAATGTTAGACACTTTTTGTGAACTCACCTCATTTTCTGGTTTTTTTTTTTCTCCTGAACTCTTCCAAAGTTCTCTGAAGCATGGGTTGCGTAGGCAGCACAGATAGGATAAATTGTCCATCTTTCCTTGCAAGATCTAACATCTCAGCATCCAGGGGAAGAAAGAATCAGCTCTACACTAGACTAAAACCTACTCTGAAGTCACCATGACCGGTCTCAGGACAGCTCTCCTGGCCACCTTCATCTTAGGGGTTTCTTATCAACATGCAACAGGTTAGTAGGAGCCTTGATACAGGACCAGAGGTCAGATCTTTAGCTGGTGTAGTCAGGAGTAGCTTCATAGAAGTCTGTGGAGAGATGCTGATTTATACCTGTTAAGATCTCGGCCCTTGTGTTTGGGATTAGGAAGCCAGTGGACAGCACCTGAGGTTTTGGGTGGGGGGTAGGGGGATAGTAGACAGTGTCTTAGAAAATAATATTGGGGAAAATAGACTAGCCATAATTCAGCTCTGACCTAAGGAGGTACAACTCTGAACGAGCTGATGGAAACTGCGTCTACTTAAAGAAGGCGTGAGTACAACTTTAAGATTGTATTCCTTAGAATCGTAGAATCATAGGGTTGGAAGGGACCTCATAGGTCATCTAGTCCAACCCCCTGCCACATTCTACAGGATGCTGGCTTCAGGAGGGGCTGATGCAGCAGCAGAGAGCAAGCTGATAGGGAACAAATAATCTATTGTCATGGAAAATGAGAGAATAAAGAGAGAATAAAACATCTCAACAAATGTGTCTAGTTACTCTAATATAGTGACTACTTTGTATTTGTACCACTACCCCAGATAGAATGGAATTAGAATTATTCAGCTGTGTGTCCTATGTGCTATAGTGCTAAGAGTTAATGGAGAGTCTCCTCTAGGTGGTAAAAGGCTGAAATATTTGAAACAGGAGGATCTGATCCACCTTTTCCAATGTAACAAATCAGTCTGGTCAGATCAAGTTCATTTTAAAGGAGCCTAATTTTCAGATGGTGGGTGCTCAGCACTTTCAGACCTCTTGAAAGCATCTCAAGTCATGCCCCCAAAACCAGAGGCACCTGAAATCTGTAACCGCCTTGGAAGACCATGGCTAGAGCTGAGCTCTAACCCCAGGGCAGCTGTGAAATTCATGGTACCCGTCGTGCACCTCATAATGACAACAGTAAAGAACCAGGTGGTGCATGAGCAGCTTTTTCATCAGCTTTAACTTCCCCTGTCAGGTTCAGCTCCCCATTACAGTACCCAACAGGGACAAAGATTCTTAAATTAAACAGCCCTGAGTTTCTGCATCTTAGGCTGGGAGTTCTCATGCCTGTCCCATGGGTCGAATGTTACCCCAGGTGTCAGTTTTCCTGGAATTCACTGAGGTGACTAAAAGGGAGAGCTGACACCTCGAGAAATCCCAATAGCAGGACGCTCTAATGCAATGTCTGTGATATTAACTAACTCTCTCTTTCACAGCAACACCTTCTCGTACACCTATCGAATGTTGCTATGGTTACGTGACTGGACCCATTCAGCTGGCTAAACTGGTGGATTTCTACACGACCCCCAGCGAGTGTCACTTACCAGCTATTGTGTAAGTACAGAGCATTCCCTCCACTGCTGATTCTCCTACTGGCCTGCTACTGTGCATCTCAAGGGGAAGCCAGAGAACCTGTCAGCCATCACAACAGGTTAGAGACAGCTGCTGACGGGCCACAGGGTCAGGTTTAAGGAGCTTTTTCTTGAGAAAGAAATACCACTGTAAATGCCAGATATGAGAAGTATTAAGGTTTGGAGCCCTTGCTGTAGGATATTGTTAAAGCTAAGAGCCCAACCAAATTGAAGAGGAGGTGTGAGCTCAATGGCCAGTACAGCACTTACTAATCATTACATCTGGGGCCGCAGTCTAGATCACGGCCCTCTGTGCTAGGTTCTGTATATATATAATATATAATATATAATCTGTACTGGCCATATTTCCCCCCTCTCCCTCAAACACACACTATAGTCCTTGGTCTAAAGAGTTTACAGTCAAACTAGACAAGACAGACAACAGTGTAGGAAACTGATGCTAGGGAAGGGACAGGTAGGAGGTTTCCAAATAAAGTTGTCCCTGTTTAATGAGCTGTTTTTCTTTCCTATTTGCAGGTTTGAGACCCAGGCTGACCACAAGGTCTGTGCTGACCCTTCCAAGCTTTGGGTGAAGAGGGCAGTCAAGGTCTTGAAGGGAAAGAAGACTCAAACCACACCTTCTGGGAAGCACAGATAAACACTGCAAACCAGAGGTGCGCCAGACCCTAGTGTCTGCTGGTGTCTCTGCTCATCCACTTGTTCTCAATTCCATATACCTCACTGGACTGTTCTCGTTTCAACACTGACAAACAGACAGCTCAGCTCTGAGAATGAGCAAGCTCTGTGCATTTATACAACGACATACTGTGCAGTATGGCCTGCTAAGTTGTCTTCCGGACATAAACTTCATTGCAGGAACACTCATAAGCTGTAAACGATGCCTGTATATTAGTTTTTTTATTCACCTGATGAAGTGATATTATGTCCACAAAGATTCACGTGATAAATAAATCTTTTAGTATTTAATGGTGCTGCAGAACTCCTTGTTTGTTCTTCATGTATATTAAAGCGTTCTTGCTAGTCTGCAGGTGTCTGTGGCTTTACTTGCTCGTCATGAGTCAGCATTAATAGCTCCCAGGGCTACAAGTGGCCTAATCATTGATGGAACTGGAGTGTAGAAAAGTTGGGAGTAGGAATGGAATTCACACGTGGTATGATTTAGTGGGAGTACTCCTGCTTTTAACAGGGCTTGGACTAGATGACTTCATGAGGTCCCTTCCAGCCCTACTATTCTAGGATTCTCCCTCCTTTCTGTTGAGCTCCTGTCTCCAACTACAAGTGGCAGTGGTGGAGCTTGCTGGACTCATGCACAGCAAATGGGACAGGTAGAGGGCAGACCCCAGGAGGAGGAGTCATACTTTTTTTTAAAAAAAAAAGCCAGAACCAAATTCAAAGGCAATTCCTCTTGACACACATATGCACCCTGGGCACCTGGCTCCTCCACCAAGGAGGTGTTTGATCAAACTAAGCTGCAGACCACCGTAATGCGGGCTGGCCTCCTGCTTCTCAACTCTGGCGCCTACCTTCAAACGGGGGACCCACAGTTTAGTGCATTCTGTCCACAGCGTCAGGGATAAGAATGCCCCAACTGTGCCTACTGCCCCACCATTGCTGGACCATTTATTCCTTATGGGTCCAGGCTGCATGTAGGCACAGCTCATTCCTCCCCCCTCCCACTCCAGTCTGGGAGTTACTCTTCTGCACTCACTTCTGTACGTTCCACCCAAACTGTCTCCCTCCAGACCAAAGGAGGGGCTGCCATTTTCCATGGGATGCTGCCCATAGGATTGGGGAGGGGTCAGGGGTTCAGCAATGCTGGAGGAAACAGTGAGAGTTTAAAGTTGATTGGCAGCTATAGGGGAACAGCCACAGCTGTGAGGTAACAGGCACTGGCTTTCATGTATGGGCCCAAACTGGTATTATACTATAAAGGGAAAGACCAGCAGGATGTTATTCAGGGAGACAAGGCAATATGCCACATTTTTAATAAGAAAACACAATTGATAACTACCTAGTACCTGTGTGTGTGCACGCGCACACACGCACGCACGCATGCACACATGCACAAATATCTTCTGCAGTTTATCAGGTATAGTTACCAGTACTGGTTGTTGCTTGAGAACACAGTTTGAGTTTGTTGCTGGAGTTTGCAGGTCATGCAGTTACCTGGCTAGGTAAGCCAGGCATCAGGAAGAACAGGGTCTCTGTCAGGCAATCAACTGTGCACCGATGCTCTTGGATGCTGTGCAGAACATTAGGCAAAACTATGCAATCTCACCCATCTTTTATATCTTTCTGTCCATGGATGTTGTGTCCACACTGCCTCAGGGTACTATACGACCATGTGTCATCACTTAGTTTTCAGATGTGACTTTGATCTTGTTCTTGATGGGGCTCTTTGTCCATTTCTTTCTAGGGTGGATTCTTCTTGCTTTTTCAGGGTTCGTCTGCACTGTTGTTCAGTCATTAGGGTGGGGCTGGCAGTTTGTCATCAGGACAGTCTGGAGTTAGAGAAGGACCGCATCACACACACATACACACTCCCCATTCACACATCCAGGCTAAGGTCACACATTCAAACAAATCTTCGGCTGAGCTACACAAAATGAAGTAAACAATTCAAACAGGAGTTCTGGTTACAAGATGGAGTTACAAGTGAATGAATGAGCATGACAATTTTATCAATGAATATTCTATGCAAAAATTTCTGTTTGAAGCAGATTGATAGTATAAATTCATCTTTCGCCCTGTGTTGGAGCCACCAATTTCCCAGTGTATGTCTCTGTCACTTGCATGGAAGTTCCTATAAATCTTCCAAAGGGGCAGCCATGTTAGTCCAGTCCAGTAAAACAAACAAGGAGCCCTGTGGCACTTAAAAACTAACAAATTTATTTATCACATGAGCGTTCATAGGAGAAAATCCCACTCCATCAGATGCTTCAAAGATGGGGGAACCTACAGAATGGGAGAAAATAAATTCAGGGAAGTGTAAGTCAAGGGATCAGGTCACACTGTAACAGCAAATCAAACCTGTTGTTAAGATTCAAACACTGGTGAAGAGCATATAGAGGAAGATGAGGTCAAATTGCCTGTTGTAATGAGAGAAAAATCCAAAGTCCCTATTAAGCCCTGAAGCAATGCAATCAACTAAAGCTTGCTGGTTGCTTGTGTAATTCAGGTAAAACTCAACTGATAACAGACAAACTCCACCCCTCCCTCCCAATCAACGCACGTTGAAAAAAGGAAAGGAGATTTTTGAGGTCCCAGATCTTCACTGGGCAAGGAGATCTTTGCTAGCCTAGCTGCTAGATGGATGGTTACAGGTTGGCCCAGGTCACAGTGGGTCAGAAGCCAAACCAGGTCCAGAGGCCACATCTCCTGACTCTCAAGTCTTGCTCATTGGACCACACTGTCACCCTGTGGAAAAGGGGGCAATAGCAGTCTTCCAAAACAGCCAACCCTCTTCCACAGAAAAAATTATGGCTCCCACAAGTCTGTGTGCTAGGTATATTATTTGCTCACTATTTACTCCAGGTGCATCATAGGTGACCTATTAACCAGTTTTATAATTCTGTCAGGCCTGTTGAGGACACCTCTGTCAGGAACTGTGGGAACTTCTCCTTGAGCCAAGGCAGGTGAAGGTCCTTTTTAGGTCCCTCAGCTACAGTCACAGGTCCCTGAATTTCTTGTTCTGGTTCTGGCAGATTCAAGGCACCAGAGACACCAGCCACCTGGGTGTCCCCACTGTCTGAAAGCCTAGCCACAGCATCAGTGGTCTGATGCAGGTCCCTGAGGTCTGAGAATACTGGAGGGATCAACTCAGTGTCTTCTTCTGGTCCCGTTGTCAGTGTGGGTGCCTCAGCAACAGGCCTGAATGGTTTGGCCATAGGTCTCAGAACTGAAAAACTGGAACTCTCACCGAGTTCCTTTAATTGGGACCAGCATCTGGTCTCCATCCTGGAGTATACTACTAGAATATCCTGCTCTTCAGAATCGGTTCAGAGCCTGTTTCACCTTAGCCCTGTGTCTTGGTCCATCCCATCAGGGGTGCCTACCAACTCCTGCCACAGGTAGTAAGGGATTCCAATGTATCATCTTCACTTGCCCTGGCTCTGTCTTAGGTCTGATCTGGTAAACTGGCATATCTGCCAGCTTTACCACCACCAGATGAGGTACTGCCTTCCATCAGCCAGCTAGCTTGTGTTTGCCAGCAACAGTCAGGTTACACAGGAGTACTCGATCTACTGGCCGGAAGTCTTGTGGCTGCAACCTAGCATCATGTCGAAGCTTGTTTCTGTCCGAGTTCTTACATGCAGCCGCTGTAGCAAGTGATACACATTGTCCAGCTTCTCTTTCTCTGTCATGAAAGATATTGCTGATGTGTCTCACAGTGCTGGAACTAGGAAATTTGGTGCCCAGGGCAAGCAGCAAAAAATGCTCTCTGCTGGCCAGAAGTATTGCTGCTCCCTGCCCTGCACCACGGCCGGATCTGGCCCAGGGCTGATCTGGTTTTGGGGCCCAGTCTGGTCTGTGCCACCACCTTCTCCACTTCAGATCAGCTGGGGGTGAGCACGGGAGTCAGTGGCTGGCGAAGGGAGCCCATGCTGCGAGCCCCAGGAGCAGAGGGGCACATCCAAAGCCTGGCGTGTGGGTGCGGTGGGCAGCACGTGGGTTACAGTGGGCAGGCTGGGTTCCAAAGTGTACAGAGAGGATCTTGCAGAGCAGGCACTGGTGCAGGGGGAGAAGCAGGAGCCTGCAGCAAACTCAGCCTCCATGAGGCAAAACCTCCACCAGACCTAGGGAAACTTGGCCGTGGGGCAGACCAAAGAGTTTGCAGATCAAAGGGCTGGGCGTCCTTCTGCCCGACATGGGGGGGAGCGGCTTCCCTGCCTGCCTCACCATGAGAGGCCAGTGGGAGGCTTGTGAGGGACCCAAGGGGAGAGGCTTGCAGCAGCCTGGGACATGCAACACCTGGGAGCAGAGGAGCACTTGGCCGAGCCTGAAAGCTAGGGACATTTGGAGAGAAAGTGAGGAAAGTTTCATATTATCAGCAGCTGCCTCCAGTGCGGGGCTGGAGGGGGTGATGGGAACTGCGCAATCCAGGTGTGTAGGGCTGTCTGATGCTGCCCCACTTTGATCAGCAAGCAGGGAATTGCTTTTTCCTGATGGGAAAGGAGCATTTTCCCAGCTAAAGGGGAAGGCAGGTGCCGCTGCAGTCAGGTGGCGAGGAGCCGGAGCTGGCTCCAAGCAGCAGCAGGGGCTGAAGAAGCTTAGAGGGAACATTAGCACCCTAAACTGTGGTGCCTGGAGCAAAGCCTTGATCGCCCTGCCCTAGTTACAGCCCTGGTGTCTCAAAGCTATCCCCATCCTCAGATATGCTGAAACACAAGTGTATCAGTAATTTTGGTTCTCACCCAAACATCAAAAGATAGGGGGTGACAGCTGTAGCATCATTTTTTGTAGCAACGTAAGTTTGCCTGAAAAATGCTACTTGCTGACTCCAGTTTGCCTTTTGCTCTGGCCACAAAGTCCCCAGCATATCCAAAAGGGTTTGATTAAATTGCTCGGGGGAAGGATCACCTTGTAGGTGGTAAGGTATTGTCCTGTATGTTTTAATTCCAGCCATCCTCAGCACTTCCTTCAGAAGGTGACTTTCATAGATCTGTCCCTTTGTGTCCAAGCCTGGAATCCAGACACAAATATATTTTTCGCATAACACTCAAGCAACAATAGTAGCCTTCTGATCACATAAGTGGAAGGCCTGTGCATAGCGTATAAAATGGCCCATCGCCACTAAAATGTTCCCCATATTCTTCCTATCTGCGTCCAAAGACTAGAAGTCAATGCAGACTGGTTCCAATCGTTTGTTCCTGGTGATATTTCTCAAATGTGTTGCTCTAGTGGGCAAAGTTTTCCTCTGTGTCCGTACACACCAAGCACAGGTCTCACATTTCTGGCACACATCTTCAGCCATTCGTGGCCAATAGAAGCTACTATGACTGAGCCCTAAGATTATTTCCATTCCAAGATCCCCAAAGTCATCATGCAGGCCCCTCATAGCCAGAGCTCTGAACAATTTTGGTAGTACAGGTTGTGTTTGTTTCTTTTGCAAGGGGTCCGTTGTGACCCAGTGAAGTGCACCCTGAATCACTTTTAGTTTGCCCACTTCTCTCTATTGTAGTTTGCACTCAGGGGTAGATGGAATCATTGTGGCATGGTTTTGCCCATCCTTTTTGGCAAGTAGTGTGTCACGAATGTCAACATCTTGCAGCGGAGCCTTCTGCCAGTCTCCAGCACTGGGGATTGGTCTAACACATACAGTTCACTGAGACAGGTGGCATGCTCTCAGGGGGTAAGCCCAGAATTTCTGCCCTACAACCACGAGGACTCCCCTGGTCATCTGGCTCTTGACAATTCCTGCTGTAAATAGTTCTCACTCCCTCCACAGGGAACACTTTAGGCTCTGATGCTTGTGTAAGCGGGGGGATGGACCCGCTCGTGTGGGGAACTTCCCAGACTTTGTCTATCACCCCGGTGAAGGCGGATAGCAAAAGGATCTGAGTCCCTGCTCCCACTTCCTTTACCCCAAGGCCTGCCTGACCTCAAAGGCTCCCCTCCCAATCTCCCATTTGGAGGAGTCCCTGTAACCCCAATAAGGCTGGGCCCCAAAACTTCTGGGGGCTTGACCCCCACTCTTATCGTGGTCTCTCAGGACAGGGCTAGGGTGTCCCCACTCCGGGGTGCTGACCACACTGACCACTCTTCTGGCCCACCAGTTACTATATACAATTTATTTAGGCACACAGAAATAAGAAGAACCCAATAAGAAAATAGAGAAAAAGTGGAAAAAGGTGAACAGTAAACCCTCAGTGTCACCCCCTGGTGTGGGAGCACTACACACAGAGTCTCTGGGGCCTGAGGAACAGTCTCACAGTCTGTCCTTCACGTTGCAAGCTTCTGCCCAGGCCTGGCTGCGACTGGATGATCCAGGGGGCCAGATGCAGGCTCTGGCTGTGGCCACACGTCCCCAAGCTCCAGGGGCAGGGCCCTTCTTCCCAGCATCAGCCCCCCTTCACTGTCCTCCAGCTGCTCACCACACCCAGCTCCAGGTGGCTGCAACTCCGGCTCCCAGCTGCTGCTCGGGTTCAGTGTGGCTCCTCTGGTCCTCCTGCTGTGGGGCTGCACAGATGAGCTCAGCACCTTGGGCTCCTTTTTTGGCCTCCTGTCCCAGCTTCAGACAGCTCTGGCTCTGTCACTGCCTCCAGCTCTGCTCTGCTCAGCCCCACTTGGCTTTCTGCTGGTCCAGCTGCTGTGGGTCTGCTCTGAACAAATCAGCTCAGCCTGGCCTCCCTTCCTGGGTCCTCTGGCTCCCAGCTGCTGGCTGCTCAGTGCTTCCTCCTTAGCTCGGCCTGACCCTCACACACTGGCTTGCCCAGGCATGTCCAGCCTGCAGTTTCAGCTCAGGGGCAGGAGAGCACTTTCAATCAATCAGGCCATCCTGGGACACTGGCCTCTCCCACTGGCCCTGGGGCTGTCTGTTTCAGAGCCCTGCTTCCAGGCAGGAGTGGCCAATCAAAAGGCCCATTCAGTCTCAGTAAGGGGCTATCAGTCCCTTACACTTGCAGATGCCATGATAATGCATCCGCATCTACATTGCTTCTCCCCCATCTGTACTGGATGCTGATCTCTTAGTTGGCCAAGGCAGCCACCTATTGTTGCCTGGTAGCATTCAGCTTGGCACTTATCAACACAGAAACTGAGCACCCTACAAGTAGTCTCAAAGCATCTCACTGATGGCCCATTTCGAAGCCAAGAATTCCAGCCTATGAGCAGGGTAGCAAGTCTCCCCCTCGAATAGTGAGCACCGACAAGGATTCCACAGCCTTTCCCAGTTCACACAGTACAACATAGGGCCCCTTTCCCTTCAAAACATACGCCCATACATTATGCATTTGGCTATGGCTGTCTCTAAGGTGTATTTGATGGAACCTTCATAAAATCCCTCAGGTATCCCTACTACCAGTGTGCAGGTCTTAGGGTCAATATTCATCCCCTTTCACCAGTCCTCTCATAGGTGTGAGGCCATTACAGAAGTTTTATTTAACTCCAAGTATGACAAGATTGAGTCCCACCTTAATGGATCACTCAGCTGTCCTCGTGAGGCGTACTGGTATGCCTGTATAACCCATATACCTAATTAGAGGAGCTATCGCTTTAAGGGATCTCTTGAGTCTAGATTATGTTGCTGGGGGGATTTGGCTGCCCAGGTCCAGAAGCTTTTGGATATTAAATGGCTGGTTGCATTGCACATGCTCCACAAGGTTTTCTACTGCCGCTGTGGACAGGTCAGACACTGTGACAGCAGCAGCCACAGAGTTACAATGAAAAGAGGCCACATGCTCAGAGTGTGATTGCGAGAAGCTGAGCCAGGCGTGGACAGCAAGATGTTTTCTCCCTGCTGCGGTGCATTTTGCTGCAGAGTTTTCTCACATACATATGTGACTCATCATTGGTTAAGCAGTAAATGGACTGGATGCTGCAGGTTCCAGAAGAGAAAGAAAAGTCTGCACGGATTTCTACCTAAGATCCCTGCACCCAAAGAAGATTGCTGCTTCTTGCAATTTGAGCCTTTGGACTTGATAAGAAACTGTAACTGAGATTTGGGTGAACGCCATCTAAATTTTGGGACTCAGGTTTCTCTCTCACAGTGCCTCTATGAGGACTGTTCTGTTAAATTCATTTTGTTTTCTTATGATAAGATATATCAAGTTAGTAGCTAATAAAGTTCATTATCTTTGTTCTTAGGTTGTATTTTAATGTGGGGAGGGTAACTGAACAACAGTTCTTTATTAACTCCTCCCACACATTTATTTTGTTTTTGGGGGTGCAACTTCTTGTTTCTCTGGTTGTTGTCAACTTCTTGTTTCTCTGTGGTTATTTCTGATGACGAATTAGTGACCTGTGGAAAGTGGTGTACTAAGAGTGACTCATGCCTGGAGGCAAGCCCACATTTGCGCACCCCCACCTCACAGTGCCCCTCCCTAGGGACAGGAGTAGTCCTGGCCCACCCCCTAGTTGCCTTGGGGAGAGAGGGGTCTGTACATGCACAGGCACACACACCTCTGCATTTCCCACCCTGCAGTTACGCTGTGTACAGCAGCTACTGGTTCCCTGCAGCAGTCCTGGGCAGCCCACCTCTAGCTGGGACAGGGCAGCCTCCCACCACCACCTCCTGCCTCAAAAGTGGGGGGCAGACTAGCTCTTTATCACATGCGCTGAGGGGCACCTCTCAGCACCTCCAGCATCCCACCCCCACAGTTTCCTAAAGGACTGGCCTACCCAGCACCTCTGCCCCCATCACTCACTGTCCCCTGCTGCAGGCTGGACCCCAGCCCCTGGCAGGAGCAGGGCAGCCTCATACCACCCCTCCTTCGCCTAAGGAGGGGAGGAGAGGTGGGAGGGTTGGATTGGCCCTTCACAGCACATGGTGGGGAGGGCGGTGGTGCTGAGGGGCCCCCTAGATCACACCCATGTAGTTTCCTTTCCTGCAGGAGCGTTGAGTGCTCTGCTGCAGGTAGATGCTGCCTCCCGGGTCCTGGTGCTGGAAGAATTTTATTTCTTGTATACAGGGCAGCCCCACTTACGCAGACAGGACTCCTTCTGCCACTAGGACACAGCACCCAACTGGCTTAGCCTGAGGCTGGTTCTCCATGAAGGAGCAGCCCACCCTGGCCAGCGCAGTGACCTCCAGCACTTATCTGCCCCACTCGTTCTGACAGGGGCAGCCTTCCCTGGTCACCTTGGTATAGGGAGCGGGTGCTGCTGGGCTGACCCTTCAGAACAGGGACGGACGCAGGAGGCTCTGTGCTGCTCAGTCTCCTGCATCTCTCCTCCTGCACCTTGGGAAGAGCCACCGTGGCAACACCTGCAGCCTGGCACCCCAGAGCTACCCATGTGCTCCCCCTGCCCTGCCTCCCTATGCCACTGCCTGCAGATGATAAGGGACAACCACAGTGCATGGATGGTGATTTCGCAAGGCTGCCAACTCTTGCAATTTCATTGCGAAGTTTGTGTTGTTTTCCTAAAGCCCTCTTTAGCGATATTCAAAATGTCGAGATTTGTAAGCTAAGCTCCTGGAGCTGACAACAGCAGTTTCAAAAAAGGGTCGATGAATTCTTTCAGAAAATACAGTACACCTTGAGAGAGGCGCAGCGGCTGGGGACCCAGGTGAGTGCCCAGAGAGAAACAAAGCAGAGGACCAGAGACAAAAAGAAAAAAAGAGATGAACAGAGGTTGAAATCCGCTTCTATAACTTCTAGTATTATTTGTGCCTGCACCTGGCTGTCACTGGGGTTTAAACTGCACATAGGCAGTGGTGAATTAAACTCAGAGTGACTACGGAGAGAAGGGGAAAACAAAGGCAAAACCCACATGGAAGGGAGTAACATGGCTAAGGTTCTGTCCCTGCATGTTGGGCCAGACTGTGGTAATGAGCAAGGCAGGTAGCCTCCCTAAGGAAGTAGCCAGAGAGCTGGAACTGTTCCCTGCTTTGTTTCCCATCAAGACAGGGAAGAAAAAAATGGTCCTGCAGTCACATTCTCTCCTCTGTTTGCAGAATTAGGATGTTTGGTTTCATTTTTCTTCATTTCCCTGGTGCGTCTGCAAAGTGGAGTTCTCCCTTCATATGAAAAGGAAGCTTTAGCCAGTCCAGGGACTTCCTCCAGTCTCTCTCGAGGTCACGGGGCTGCAAATCAACTCTTCTGGTCCTCCTCCTCCAAAATCTGCCTCTGTAATCAAGGACAATGCTTATCCGGAACTGCCAGTTGCATAACCACTATAGCAGAAGTTTCTTGGAGTGTGCTGGTGGTGGGGAGTGAGTGGGGGGGCCTGCTTCTGAAACTAAAACAGTGAGGTAGGTCCTCAGTGGTGTAAACTGATTTATCAGCTTCAGCGAATGACAGATTTACACCAGCCACAAATCTGACCCAAGGTGATGTGGGGGACAAATTAATCAGGGCTCTCAACCTGGAAAGAGAGACCACTGATCCTCCCCAACGATGAAGGCCCGTTCCCAGCTGAGACTCAAATAAGCAGAGAACGAGGTGTGGTTCAGGATTTATTATTCAGCTGAATAAC